>JABUQX010049575.1:27500-62720 GCA_015478945.1 Trachelipus rathkii | reverse complement strand
GAGAGAAGAAGAGGAGGAAGAACGGAGGAGGAAATACTATATAATAAAAAAAAGAAAACGAGAAATACGAAAATCAAAATAAAAAAAAAAAATCAAAAAAAGAAGTAATATAATCACCTAATATATAACCTCATAATATATACTACTCTCTACTAGTACTATACCTAACTATACTACCACCTATAATATACTCTAGCTATATATACCCCATTTTGCTTATATATGTATGACATTTCAGTGCCCAATGGTTCGCCAGTTCTAATAACTATTTAGATTTATTTATTATATGTATATATATACTATATATATATTTTATATATATATATATAAATAATATAAAATACTAAATAGTATATATTTTGTATATATTACTCTATACTTTATAAGAAAAATAGATATAATATATTACTTATATATATAGTAATATTATAATATAATAGAATATATAATATAATATACCTTATATATATAAATATTATATATATACTTATATAGTATAATATAATTATAATAATATTAAAATAATACTTTATACGCCATTTTGCTTATGAGTATGCTTGACATTTCCGTGCCTAATGGTTCGGCCTTTCTGTTCTGCGTTGCGTTCATATCCACACCATCCTCCAGACAACATATTCATATACACATAACTTTATATCCAACAGCCTCTGTTCTAGACGCAAGCAGGTCTCGCAACTTTTTGATTGCAAGAATACCTAAGACGTAAAATAATTCCTAAGTTGTACCCACTATACGCCTGTAATACAGCGGTCCTCCCAAACTTTTTTGATCGCATACCGCCTAAGACAAAAATTAATTCTAAGTTGTACCCACTATAGGCTTTGTAATATATATATATATATATAATTATATATATATATATTAATAAGTATACTCATAGTATATATATTATTATAATTACTAATATATATATATATATATAGTATATATATACCTAGACTATATATATTATATATATATAAACTCGCGACAAATTTAATGCATCACCCGTAAATATAATGGTCAACTCTTCATTTTTGGAATGTAGAGCTATTGTTTGGTTTATTGGGTCATACCTAACACTTCGGAGTGTATACCGTATACACCGTGTATGGAACTAAATGGCATAATGAAGACAACCAACCAAAATTACGAAATCCCGAAAGTACTTCATAGGAGAACAAGATGGGAAGACAACCAACCACTAACGGAAACAAACCTATGCTGTAGTGTAGCTTGAACAAAGAACTATCCATGGAAAGACATCGTCAGAGAAGAGGAACGTGCAAGGAGTAATCACACTGTCGGAAGCAGGCCATTCTCAGAGACAGGTGGCTCAGCACGTCGGGGTAAACCAATCGACGGTCAATCGAATCCTTCGTCGGTTCAGGAAGACTGGCAGCAACCCGTAGACGACATGGTTAGGGTCGCCCGAGTGCGACGTCCGAGAGAGATGACAATGACATTACTCCATCTGGGCAGTGCTTCGTGATCGTTTCCAAACAAGGCGTACAGCTACAACACAGGCTCCATGAGGTCAGACATGTGCCCATTCCGAGCGTACAGTGAGAAGACGACAGAATGAACATGGGGTACTTATTACAAGGTCTGCCATCGGCTCTCTCCTGATCAGGAAAGCATAGGCTTGCTATATTTCACATTTTTTCACAAGTCTATGGAATTGGAACTCATAAGATGAGTCGAGGTTCACCTAGCATGGACCAAAATGGACGTCAGTAATCTGACAGACGTAGCAGGTAGAGAATCTACTTTTCTTCTACATATCTCCCAAGGATTCCTTTATGGAGGTGATTACTAGTGATGGTTTGGGCAGCGCATCTATAGATTTGAGGTGACTCGCCCCCAGCAATTGTACGTCGTGAGCCAGAGCGCACACGCTAACGGCTAAAGGTCACCTGCCGCCAACGACGCACTCCTCCCCCCAAGAGTATAGTGTGCTTTTGCTGTCCCTTCTATTGCGTCACATATTTTGTTACTCTATGACAACACCACACAGCACACACTGCACAGCGTCATCCACGGTACCTACAACAGGTAGGGATCAGACTTCTGGCCATTTCCGGAGCTCGGACATGAATCCCACTGAACATGTTTTTGTTTTGTGGGGTAGGCGTGTTGGAGTTCGGGAACATGCTCTACATAACACTCAAGGAGCTTGCAACAACGCATTAGCAACATTCCGCAAGAGACTATCTCCCAACGATCCACATTTCACTCAATGCCGAATCGCTCTCGGAGGAAGTTCGCGCACACCGGGCCAGACGGGGCGATACAACCCATATCATTAAGTTACACCTTAATATGAACGTAGGCAAATTCACATAGTAATTTGTAGAATATTGTTGATGATTAATAACCTTAGGTAGATTATTTTTTTGTTTTCTTTATTTTGCCATTTAATTCCCTACATACTTCTTCCGTTACATACGGTTTATACTTTATAACGCTGTGTAAACACTCCGGGTTAGGTTTATGAAGTTATGAATCCAAATATAAAGAAACCCATAGGCCTTACATTTCCAATATGAAAAGTGTTTAAATATTATTAACCGGTGATGCATTAAATTTGCCGCGTAGTATAATATAATATATATAGTAGTAAGTATATATATATTATATTATATATATATATTATATAATATATTATATATATAATATATATAATATAATATATATATAATTATAATATATATATAAAATATTATATATAGTATATATATATAATAATATATTAATAATATATAATATAAATAAATTATATAATATAAATCTACACACTCACTTTATGCAAGATCATACACTGCTGCAAGTGTATCGTGAAGGCATACTATCTTTGGTGTAGCCCCAAACGTATCCCCTCTGCACGACTAATTGTTCTATGACATCCTCACAGACATCCCCTATCCCTTATCACCTCCATATCGTGTAGGGAGACCAAACCATTGCCCCACATGTATGTCCTCCGCGTCGCTCGTCAGCAAGGTCGCACGCTCAGGGAACGGTGGGTATGTTAGGTGGCTATCCAGAATCCACTTATTTTTTGCCCGGAATGCTAATGCATGCCGTCGGAGAAGGTCGTGTCGCAGTAAGAGGCCTTCTAGTCCATGTGCGAAAAATGTTATTGAATCAGTATCTGTATATGAAATAGATTAGAGGAAATAAAATGTTGAGAGAAGATGAGGGGGATGAGGTGGATGGATGTATTTAGAAGGGCAAATTTGATTTGGCTCGCTGGACTTGAAAACTAAGATGTAATAGGATAACGGTGAAAATGAGTTGGTGTGGTGGTGAAATGTGTTTGTGTGTCTGTGGAAAGAAATGAGAGGATAAGAGGAGTTAAAAATAGTGTATTATTGTGGTAGAGAAATTGTGGTTATATATATTTTGATGGTGAGTACTAGAATTTTAAGATTAAATTTAAGTTGAAAAAGGTCAAAATTATGTGTGGTTGCGCAAAATTAATGGTCGCTCTCGCAGGGTACATGTGAAGAGAGTACGATTTTTCTGGGATATATGAATGATGTTTTGATGGGGAAGTCACAGAGATTCAAGCCTTCATTGCCACATATCTGGCCGCCTATTCAACCCGGATTTTTTTTAACAGTTGTCACCACTACTCACGGGCAGAACCATTATTTCAAGGAGGGGTGTAGTACATGTCAACCTATTCTAGGATAGAGGCAAATTACGCATATGTGTAATCAGACGCAGGATTTAAAGTGGAGATTAAATTCAGTAGGAATACAGAAGATGGAAGAGAGAAAATTCCACAGAAAGAGGTGGTGGGAAAGAAAAGAATAGCACCACAAGCAAACTAAGCCTGAGAGTTACACGAATGTACACCCACCACTCCGTGCAGCAGATACCAACCCCCTTCGTGCTACGCAAGCCGCGTCTTAAAGGTGGGTGTTTGCGAGTATAAGTTCCTCGAGCACTTGCTTGCTGCGGTAAACACAATAGGATACGAGATAAAGCAAGCACTAACAATCGTGCCACAAAAGATAGAGGGTACAAGTGGAACTGGAAAGCGCAGAAAGTTTTAATGAGAACCTTATTTGCCAGTTGAACCGATCCCTGTCCAAAGGCGCGGGTGAAACCAGAGCCGCCCCCAGATGTGAGAGCAGTACACCATACGAAGGCGGATGAGACCCTTGTAAGCTGGAGCAACTGAGAAGAGAAGAGGAAAAAGATCTCGCAGTCCTAAACAGCACCTTCGATTTCATTTGAGGCAGAGCCCTAGAACCGTTGTGATGTGAGGTTTCCAAGACATTTTTATTTTCATGTTATAGGCCCTTTTGCATTGTCAACAGGAGAGAAGACAGAACCGTCGAAAGAGATAGGAAAGTTAGAAGGTATTTTGAGAAAGGAGCATTTGTAAGAATTGGGTTTTTAAGAATATGAATTTCCACAAGTATAGTTTCAATCCATAACAGCGAGATATAAAAAATATGAAAAGATTAAGACGAGAGGCAAATTATAGAAAGTGATTAGAGGGAATAGATTTGGAAAGATTAAGATGAAGGGTCGAGTCATCGCAATACGAGTGTGGATAGAGTTAAGAGGTGCAGGTGAGAAGATCATTAATGAAAAGTAGGAAAAAAGTAGGAAGAAGACAGAACCTGGGAAACATTACTAGTGACAGAAAATGAAGGTCGCCCCATCAACAACAACTGAATATTGAGCGATTTGAAAGAAAGCTAGACATAAGTAAGCAAGAGAAGGAGGAAACCCAAAGGAGGGGATTTGGAGAGCAGTGACGCGTGCCATACTCGTCAAATGCTTTGGATTGTCAAGCACCACCACGCAAGTTCTCCCCGTAGTTCCTAAGATGAACTAATTTGGCATCGTTATGATAGGAATGTATTCGCAGTAGACCGTGCATACGAGAGCCGTACGGCGATTGGAATGAGTTTTCAGATGATCTAGGAAGTGAGTTGCGCCGAAAGCCGAAAGATCTTAGATAGAATACAAGTGAAGCTATAGGGCGATAGTTTGTTAGAAGAATCAGCGGGCTTCCTTTTTTCGGAAATAGGTTGGACATGTGAGAGCTTCAAAGCTGAGGGAAAGTGCTAGTATTGAGACCTAAATAGAGTTGAGCGAGGGGCTGAAGAGATTACCCTTTTCAGATTGGCCTTTTAAGCAACAGAATCATCAGATCGAATAAGAAGAGGAAAGGCAGCTTTACAGAAGTTGCTAGAGATGAAAGATTTGTCAGTAAGAAAACCAAGGAGGTTAGCAGCCACTTTCCTTTCGAAAGCCCGCTTTGCTCACCGAAGAGTATCCCTGCAACGATTTCTAGCTGAATGAAAATTAGCGAGAGTGATAGGAGAAACAAGAATTTTTCCCACACCTAATAGGCACTGTCTCTAGCCTGAAACATGGCCAGAGAACAAGACGCCATCGAACCATGGACTTATGAGGAAAGAAGATTTAGTTTTAGAAGGAAGAATGAATGAAAGATTTAGCTGAAGAAGGATGAACCTGCTCATCCATCAACGATTACAGCTCTCTCTTATCTTTTAAATCTTTATAAATCCATCATTATTCCTTACTTGGAAACCTTGCAAACTTGGAAATCTTACAAACTTGGAAACGCTTACATTTAACAGTACCTGGTCTAAATATTTTATACATATATGAGGAACAGTCACTTGACCTAAGAAATATTTCCATTAATAAATATTTTTCATATTTCATTGACTTCATTAGTTATTATTATTTTATTATAGTATTATTATTATTGATTAGTTATTATTATATTATTATTTTATTATGTATTATTAAGAACTTAAGGAATCAAAATTTTGATCGCTAAAATAATTTCTGGAGGTTGAACCCCCGCTGACCCCCTGTCCTATAGCCTTTTTATATATATATATATATAATTATATATATATATAATTATACTGTATATAATATATTATATATATATATAGTTATATATACTTTCAAATATTTATATAGTGATATATATATATATATATAATATATATAAATATAACCGTATATATATAATATAAAGCCGTTATATATATAGTATACTATATAATAATAATATAACCACACTCACTATATTATATATTTATATATATATATATATATAATAATATACTATATATAATATATATATATATAAATAAATTATATATATAAATATATATATATATATATAGGGATTTATTGACCCTTGGATAAAATCCAAATCTGGGTTTAAAACTTTGATTTATTACATACAGAGTACACTCCTGGCAAAATTACAAATTAAAACAATAGTGGTTTTTCTCCACTTGTTAGTAGTAATGGTGGATTAGTTATCGACAAAGCTTTCGCCATTTATAAGGCTTTTTCAATTGTCTTATAGGGTAACACCACTGAGTGAAGAAAATATACTGAATCAATTTTCGTAACTTTTTTAATTTTTAGAAAAAAGATGTGAAGCGGGATTCGTGTTTTTTTGTTGCCCACCCGTTTAATTTTTTTTGAGAAGAAAATATATATTTTTTACAAAGTTAAATTTGAAAATTACTGCTTTACACATGTGAACAAAAGCTGCTGTTCATTAGACAAAATATACAGGTAAAAATTCATGTTCGGACATAGGACAAATGGTCATGCAAGCAATATATAAAAACAAAATAAATTCCCTAACTATCCGAACTGTGACGTAATTTGAAAAATCAATAATTGGATGGAGAACAGACTCACAAACATATTCAAGATGCGTATATACGTACGCACAGTGGATGGAGGGTAGGTATTAATACTTTAGATTTATGTGAGAGCATCAGATAAGGGTAACTTTAAGCAGTGGGTTGAGGATGCTTGTTATTGAAGAGTTGATCTATTCTTTTTATGATGGGTGAATGATATTTCAAGGACTGTTGCTGTATACTATCGATTAAATGTTCTCCTTTTAAGGTGTTGAAATTGTTATGATTATTTATACAATACGTTTCGATTAGTCTTCTTTTCTGATGGTTTGGGATATGGACGAGAGTTTGCATAGTGTTGATGTTTATATGGTGGTTGAGTTGGGATCTGTGAATGGCTAAAGATGATTTCTGATTGTCTTTTTGTAAATCGTAGGTATGCTGGTACTTTCTTCTTCTGAAATCCACTCACTCCAACTCCACAAAAATAGCTACTCTCACCGCCCTTTACATCAGAGCCCTTAGAATTTGCTCATCCATCAATCTCAACAAAGAAAATAACTTATTCAGAACCACCTTTAAGAAATTACAATATCCCAACCACCTCATCAATTGTGCCTACAAAAAAACCAGAGCAAAATACTACAATAATACCACTAACCCCACTGCACAAAACCCCCCACACATCCCCTCTTATCTCCCCATACCAGTGAAAACTACTTTACAACTCAAAAAATACATACCCCAAAATATCACCATAACCTCCACCAATGCTCTCCCCCTGAAAAAATCCTTTCATCCACCCAGACCCCCACCAGAACCCATACAATATATTTATACCATATCTTGTAACCACTGTCCCAATACATCTATAGGAGAGACCAACGATTTCAGCAGAAGAAAGTACCAGCATACCTACGATTACAAAAGACAATGCAGAACTTCATCTTTGCCCATTCACAGATCCACCTCAACCACCATTATAACATCAACACTATGAAAACTACTAGAAAATAATCCCTAACCAACAGAAAAGAAGACTAATCGAAATGTATTGTACAAATAATCATAACAATTTCAACACCTTAAAAGGAGAACATTTAATAGATATATAACAGCCAACAGTTCCTGAAAATATCATTACCCACCATAAACGGGAATAGATCAACTCTTCAAAGAACGAAGCATCCTCAACCACTGTTAAAGTTACCCTATCATGATGCTCTCACATAATGCTAAGTATTTAATAACCTACCCTCACATCTACTGTGTCGTACGTATATACGCATCATTGAATATGTTTGTGAGTCTGTTCTCCATCCAGATTACTGATTTTTCAAATTACGTCACTCAGTATCCAAACATAATTATGCTTAATATTTATTTTGTTTTTATTATATTTGCTTGGCATGATCTTTGTCCTAATGTACGACATCCCGAACTTTTACACTGTATAATTGTTGTCTAATTGAACAGCAGTCTTTTGTCACATGTGTAAGAGGTAATTTTCAAATTTAACTTTTGTAAAAAATATATATTGTTCTCTCAAAAAAAAATAAACGGGTTGGGCAACAAAACACGAATCCCAGCTTCACAACCTCTTTGTTGTGATTACTTTGGCAGCTGTTACTTGAAAAATTAATAAAAGTTCCTTATTTACACTCAAATACGTTGTTTTACCTATTAATTACATTGAAAAATCCTTATTATTAAGGCGAAGCCTTTTGTCGATTAACTATCACCATTATCTACTAAGATAGTGGAGAAATAACCATTAATATGTTTGTTTTAATTTGTAATTTTTTTAGTCGGGGTGTAACTCTGTGTTGTATATAAGAAGTCAAGTTTTAAACCACGATTTTGATTTTATCAAGGGTCATGAAATCACATTATATATATAACTATGAAGAACAAGTTGACTACAATCAATATATATATATAAATATATAATATATTCATATGTACTATATATTTTATATTATATATTTCTATATACTATCATACTATATATATTTATTTTTTAACGCCTTAATCCTCATAAATTTTTGTCTTTTATCATATCTAATATACTTACTTAATTTATTTATAAAATAAATCTTTAATCAATTATGGTACAGTTGATATCATGTTACCGGTAAATTTATTATTCAACATGATAATCCTCCTCCTCCAGGTGCAACAAAGTTGTGGCAACATATTTGTGAGCCATTGGTGGATCCTGTAGCAATTGACTCAAATATATATATATAATATATATATATATATAATAACTATACCTATACTAATATACTCTATATATATATACTATATATATATATATATATATATATATATTTACTATATATATATATCATACCTTATATTATAGTGATATATATATTATATATATGCAGACAGTCAGCTCAGAAAACGAATTCAAGACACCATTTTATGATTCCTGTGTTATAAATCCATTTTTTTGTATGCTTTGATGTGAATACGTCCCTAAGAATATTACGAATATCTGTTGGCGCAGAACACTTCCCTTAACACAATGTAAAGTTCGGTAACTCTGGTCTTGAAATGCCGAGATTAATGACAATACTTATACCTGGCTGTAACCAGCACACTTAAAAGCTGAGCTCCGAATTACGAGTAGAAATAATGTAAAATGCAAATAAATAAAATACTAATATTAATAAATAATAATCAGAACATCCTTTTAATTAATATCCAATGTTAAATAAGCTAAATGGAAATTACACATTTTCTAGAAAGTGAAAAGTAATATAGTACTATTTTCAATTGGCTATGCTAACCTAGCTTTCCACATTTGCGCTCCCGACCCATCCCCTTTTTAGAGTGACCTTACCGAACTCAACAACCTAAAGAAATAAAACTAGAAATGTTGTAAAATACTAGGTATATATAGATAAAATTTAAAAAGAAAAATATCAGTGAAATTAAAAAAAAAAAAGTGGCAAAATTGGCCAGCATAGTTAGCTTAGAATATACTAGCTTGCAGGAATTAAGCTACATAATGTGTATTGAACAACCATAAGAAATAAAACCCTTAGTTTCTCTGGTGCATTCATAATATAATAATAATAAAAGAAAATAGTGAAAAATTATAAAAGTGATAAAAATATAAAGAAAAAACTTTAAATAAAACTAGTTCCAGACCTAGTTTTGAGCTATGTTAGCCTACTGTACTATCTGCCCTAGTGCCTAGATAACAGTTACAAATTATAGTTAAGTGAAATAATTAGAACATTATAAATAAAGAAACAATAAGAAGCTACTTGGGCCTATCAAGACTGTCCCGGTCAAGCCCATAAAGACAAGTCACCACATGCTCACGCAAATCACGACACCATAGGGATTGTCAATAACTATATACATAATATACAAAGACTACAACCAAAATTATTGATACAAGCCAATTTTTATAAATAAATTGTTTATTTTAACAATTTACAATATAAACTTACTATATGGTATTAGTGTAGTTGAAGTGTGTTAAGTGCTTTTACTATAAAATAACTAATAAAATGAGTGAAGTAAAAATATTTAAATTAAGTATAGCTAAGACTGTGTGTAAGGAAAAAAAAAAATTTGCAGAATTTTGCTAAACTAAACTTTAATATAGCCTTTTACTAAATAGGCTACTAATTAAAAGTAGGCTTTAATTAAATAAACTTACTTAATAGGCTAAGCCTAACATGCATAAATCTGGTCTTTCGGTTAGTCAGAAATTTTTTTCTGATTTATAACGATGGTTTCAACAAGAAACAGGACTGGAACTCAAAATTTAAATATTCCACAGTCTGGAATTTCCATACATCATGTAGATGTTGAACCAAATGAAAATAATGAATAAGATGAAAATCATACCATAAATAGAAATGACCATCCCAGCCCCAGTCCTAGCGTATTAGGTGAGAGTGATCATTCTCACACCCCATCCCTTGAACCACATCAAAGACCAAGGAAAGTACTCTCTGTGCAGGATAATTCTAGTTTTGAAAGCAGGGATGTGGGGACATGGTTAGACAAAGTTGCATTTCTATTTTGAATCTATTTCGTATCTGACAGTATTGAAAAAGTCCAGCTTCTTGGTCCTCTCCTACCTTCTGCCATAACAACTTCGAGAAAACATCCTCCTATCAATGACCAAACATATGAGGAATTGGTTCGCCTGGTAACTGAAACTTATGCACCATCTGATAAAGAGAAAGCTGAAACCTTATTCAAGGTGTATACCAAGTTGAAATTTTCAAATTCCCTGTGTTTTCCCTGTTCTTCCAAAATTTTCCCTGGACTAAAATTAAATGATAAAAACATCATTTTTTCTTTGTTATCAATAAGGAAAGGTGAAAAAATGAAAGCCCTCCAGAGCCCACCCTCTAACCATCCCAGTAAACAAATTTTCTTGGCCAGCTTTCACAAATTTAAATTACATCATACAATTTGACATTTTACAAGTGAAATTTATATTTGCATTGAAAATTTTTTAACCAGACTTCCAAAATTATTTATATAGCTAAAGTTATAAACACAATCAATTAATTTTCTAAATATCTGACAAATATGTTTACCAGGTCTCTGCTTTTGCTTTCATTTTCCCTTTTCTTTTACTTTATTCAAAATAAAAATTACAAAAAACAAAGTACACAAAAATATAAAACATTTGCATCATTTTCTTTTCCTCTAAAATGAAAATAAAAATATTTTTCCTTTTCTCTAAAACAAATAAAATTATTTAATTCTAAACTAACTACTAAATAAGTACATTAATCTTAAAAAAAAAAAAGTTTATGAACCTGTTTAAGAAAAGCTATTTTTCTCTCTAAAAATATGAAGTTATTTTTTGGTCTCTTTGACAATATTTCTCTTAACTTCTTCAGCATCTTTAATCTCTCTCAGCTGCTAATTTGCTAATTTCCTTTTTTTTTTTTTTTTTTTTTTTTTTTTTTTTTTTTTTTTTTTTTTTTTTTTTTTTTTTTTTTTTTTTTTTTTTTTTTTTTTTTTTCTTTTTTGCACGTTCCAGAGTTTCTGCTTCTTTGGCACAGTTTTCTTTTTAAGTATGTTTTATACTCTGAAGAAGCATTGCGGCAGTATGACATCATCTCATTTGTAATACAATATCAACCCCTCCAGTATTTTTCATTTCTTCAGCAATAACTCTTTTAGCAACAACTGACTCTTCACACAAATTTTCTTGTAAACAATGTTTGTTTGTCGAGAAACCTCTCTCTACAGAAGCATTCCCAAGAAATAAAGAAGGAATCAGTGTTACAAAGTTTTTTGTTTCTTTTTGAACGTTTACATTTTTAAAAATTTCAATGAAAAGTTGACGAGTCTATCTTCCTTCTCATCAAAATTTTTCAGAAGTTCAAGGACATAGGAATTAGATATCAAAAGTTCATAATCCTCTTTGATTATATCAGCCGTCGAACCATCAATTCGTTTGATATCAATGAATTTTTCAACACACATATTAATTCTTTCAGAGTTATTAGAAAGCATTACCTACGGTGACAAACAACTTAATGCCTTTGTGATGGAATATTTAAGAGGACTTCTTTCTACTAACTTCTGGATAAGTACTTGCAAGAATAACATACAATCTTCCCTAAATTTTAAAATTTCTGGAGTTTGCAGCATTCGAGGTGCATTCCTAATTCCCTCTTTTGATGTATGATACAGGTCCATATTTTCTGCATTTATGATTTTTTTTTTATCTTTAAAGTTAATTTTCATTAAAACTTTGACGTTTGAACAATAAATGTTCGGTTGTTGATGGGTCTTTACATTGAAACTTTGATAGAAATCCTTTTTTTTTTTTTTAAGTAAAGTAAGGAGCTAAACCAAATACACATAAATAGGAAAGTTTATCTTTGCTCACACCAAAGAACTGAGCTATCTGCGAATCAGGAAACATCTTACTAAATTGTTTTTGGCAACAATCAGAAGCTCTATTGGAAATATGAGCTTGATTAACAGTCAAACACCACATTATTTCAGCTTTCTATACATCTTTTGCCTTGCTAAAAGAGACATCCAAGGTAGAACCAACTGAGGCTCCCTAAGAATGAGAACTTGATGCAGAATTATTCGTTTGCAACTGTTTAGAATTAATTGAACAGTACCCAGTACTTTGCTTAACAAAATTGTTCATCATGTCCAGCGAGCTGGATTTTAAGCATTTAGTGATGCCCTGGTGTTTCTTGCTACTTGCATGACTTTTAATGGATCTTGCTGCCATATTGGAAAGGCAAAATTCTTTCTTGCAGTAGATGCACAAAGCGTAATGTTCTGATTTTGATTCTCTGAGCTATTTTGACCATTCTGCAAGCAGAGTGGAGTCCAGCCATTGTAAATTAAAACTGGCTTTATAATAGTATTTTGCCATCTTATTCTAATATTTAAATATTATATAATACAAATTAATTCAATTCTGTAAAATAAAAAAGAGAAATTAGTTAAATGCTCTGATACTGCAGATGAATAAATTTTAATAAAAATAATAATATAAAGATTCAATAAGTCAAGAAGTATAAATTCTTAGGCTAAGAAAAAGTCGATATATAAATTTTTTACTTAATTTTACTCCATATTGGAACTATCAACCATTTAAATTCTAAGTACTAGGAAGAGGAAGAATCATGAATGATATTCTTGTGCTCATTACTTTCCTCCTCCTTCAAAGACAAAACACCTTTCTAACATCCCTTGAGGCAACTGAGCTTCCTTAAGATCTCCCTTTTTAAGATAATTTCGAAGTCAATATGTGCTTCACTATACTTCTTTAGGGGTTAAGCAAAAATGATGCCTGATATAAATTGGATTGGATAATTTTATTTTCCCTGTGTTTTCCGTTTTCCCTGTTTTCCCTGCACCCTTTTCATTTTCCCTGTGTTTTCCCTGTTTTCCCTGTTGGTATACACCTTGTTATTTCAGCAGGAACTTAAGCCTGGTGAGAAGCCCACTGCATATCTTAACAAAATCAGAGCATCGTTAGGAGATTGCAGTTATCAAATGCTTCTACGTCAAAATGAAAACCTTATGAAATATGTTTCTTTGTGTTCTATTACAAAGGGAGATAGTTTTCCTATCCCAAATCTGATCGATATGTTACTTAGTCTTCAGGGAATGAAATATTTTACAACTATTGATTTAAAAAAAGGCTATTATCAGGTGGAAATGAAGGAGACCAGCATCGAGAAAATGGCTTTCACTACTCCATTGTCCCATTGGAAGTTTCTACACATGTCGTTTGGGGTAAAGAACGGCCCCGCCACTTTCCAACGCAGGATGAGATTTGCTCTGCCGCACATACCATGGAATGAGTGCATGGTGTATTTCGATGATGTCCTTATTACTAGTGAAACGTTTGAAAAACATCTAGAGATTTTAGAGAAGGTCTTTTCAGCATTTGAAGAAACAGGGTTCAAGATCAAACCGGCAAAAACTTTCCTCCTCAGAAAGGAAGTGCAGTATTTGGGACATAAGGTTTCTGAACAAGGCATGGTTCCCTTGGAAAACAATCTGCAAGGAATTATGCAGTTTCCCGTACCGACCACCGTTGGTAAGTTGCGGCAGTTTCTGGGCATGGTAAACTTCTACAGGCGTCACATCGCTCATTGCTCAGAGATAGCCAAACCACTTTTTGAATTGTTGAGTTGCAAGACTCTGAAATGGACAGAACCATGTCAAAAAGCTTTTGAGGCACTAAAGGAAGCATTAACATCACCACAGATCCTGTCGTATCCAGACCGTTCAGAAAAAGCAACACTGTTATTACTGTATGTGGACGCCTCAGATATCGGGGCAGGAGTGTGTCTTTCCCAGACTCAATCCGGGGAAGAATGTCCTATAGCTTTCATTTCCACAACGTTTAATAAAGCAGAACAACGCTATAGTATGACTGAGAAGGAAGTTGCTGCAATATGATGGGCTGTGAAGGCATTAAAACCTTTCCTCTAAGGAATGGGTGGCATTTACACTGATCATCAACCACTTTTGTACTTGCATAGTATGCCATTAGTGAATGCTCGAGTAGCACGCACGCTTGAAGAGATTAACAACATAGATTATGAGCTGAGGTATATTCCAGGAAAAGAAAATATTCTGGCTGACGCCTTGTCTCGGTCGCCGATTGGGGAAACCTCCGACAAACAGGAAGCATTCCCGGTTGGTACCCTTCCTGGGGGGTTCTCTGAGGTCAAAATTCCTGGAGGGGGAGATTCACTCTTTCAGGCCTGTTCAATTGCTTTGTATGGTTCGCTCGAGCATCATCTAAAATTAAGGCAAGAAGTGGTAAAAGAATTGTTGGAAAATAGGGTGGAGTATGGATTACCAGCTGGGAGAGATGCTAGGCAGATGACGAAGCGATTACATCTAATGAGACAATCAGGTCAGTTCCCTGTGATACAGGCAATAATGGCATTTGCAAAATTACATCATTTCAAAGTTTGGGTGTACTATGGAGACACGAAGCCATTGAAGTTTGGAAAAGACTCAGAAAAGAGAAATTGTCATCTTCTGTGTTGTGGAGGAGTGCACTACAATCTTTTGTTACCCCTACAAATTCAAACTAACAAAGAAAAGGAAACAGCAAGTACTAACTTGGTGTCCCCTGAAGAATTCTGGGAGTGGATATTGTTGGACGAATCAATGGAAGAAGGGGGTGTTTCTGAGGATGTGTTACCGATAGTTGTCAAGGCCACCACAAATAATCCACAAAACATCGGTGGGGAGGTAAAGAGAGATTTAGGATATCCTAAAATAAATTACATCGTAATGGATGAGGATAATATAATAGATCCTTTGGAAATCAATTATGATAATATTGATATGCTACAAAGATCTGATCAAACTTTGAGATGCTTAAAAAGAGCGATATTGCAAAAATTGCCATTTAATGGGTCACTGAAACCTTTCACCTGTGTGAGTAAATACATCTATCTGAGGAATGATCGGTTATACAGGGAGTTTCCTACGGGGGAGTTTGTGCTAATTGTCCCACATTATTATTTGAATGAAGTGGCCATCAAAACTCATTGGATGTTTGCCCATATTGGGAAACATAAATTGCATTCTTTGCTTATAAATTGGATATGGCATCTTAAGATAACAGCGATCTGTAATATCACAACCACCTGTTACAAGAGTCAAGCATGTAAGATTTCAAATATCATCTACGTTCCGCCCACTCTGAAAATAATCACCTCAAGACCATTTGAATTAGTGGCGATGGATTTGATCCAGTTCCTTTGTTCCACCCAGGGGAATAATTATGCATTGGTGATGGTGGATCACTTCACTAAATGGGTGGCTGCTGTTCCTCTGAGAAATAAACAAAGCATAAATTTAGCAAATGCATTCCAACATTGAATATTGCCATTTCTACAAAAGTTACCGGAACAACTTCTAACAGACAATGGCAGAGAATTTATAAGACCGGAATTTGAAGAACTGCTAAAAAAAACAACAGATTAAGCATGTACTGACTACTCCTTATACACCATCCTCCAATGGAGCTGTCGAGTGGGTCAATCGCACAATTAGTCAGTACCTTAGAATGTCCATAAATAAGTCAAATAAGTGGGATGAAGAGTTATCACAGGTCTTATTGATTTATAATCATACAACTCATTCAAAAACCAACTTAACTCCCTGTGAAAATATATTAAAGAGGGCACATGAGTTACATACTGGACTTCCTTTGCCTGTTGAGGACGAGTGTGGGACAGACAGTCATCAAATGGTGGGGTTAAAAGTCCATCTCCCTGGAAACCTAACTAAAAATAAATTTCATCCAAGATATATTGGTCCTTATGAAATAATTCACGTAAATGAAAATAAGGTCATCTATGTACTAAAATCCCCAGGGGACTGAAAGCGATATAAGGCTCACCATCGGCAATTAAGACTGTGGAAAGTGCCCCCTGATTATTTGTTAAACAATCTGACATTCCAAAGATATGCTGTAAATGAGGACGGGGAAGGAATTGAAAATGATGAAGAAAGGGTAGATGAAGTTTTCAATAATGAAGAGGTGGAATTACCCTTGATAGAGCAAATAGAATTAGACAATAGTGACAGTGATGATGATGAATCCTTTGAGGGGTTCACTATTAACGATGCAATACTAAAAGTAATTAAAGAAAAATTTGTGGAACTATTAAAAGAGCAGGAAAAGATTAATTTAGGTTTAGGAAAAATTATTGATAGGGAAATAGAAATAGAAAACGCGGTAGGATCAGATAATGGAGTACATCAGGAGGAAGAAGAATTTAATGAATACTTGCAATGGGATACCTCAGAGTTGATGGATGAAGTAGAATGGCGGTGGGAGTCAACGAGAGCTCCCCCAGAAGATTTTCGGGAATCATTGCCGACTGACAGAACCTTTGAAGAGCGAATTCAGGCTAATTCGACCCCTGTGGCAGGATTACCTATTTTTGAAGTTAAAGAAGTAGAAAGAGAATTGAATGCAGATTTAGAGAGAGATAGGCAAGATGAACAATTTCCTCCTGATGAGTTGTCTTTCGAGGGTTTCGAAGATGTTGGGGATCGACCTAAGAAGAAGATCTCGGAAGTCCTGTCACAAAGTGAGGATGCACGTCCTTATACACGATCGCGAGGGACTTGTCAGGAGTTGCCTACAGTGTTTATATTCTTGATAGAAAGAAGGCGTAAGCGAAAGTAATTAGTAAAATAAATGTAAAGTAGATACATAAAATAATACAAATATGTAGACTCAGAGTCTGTTTTTCGTTTAAGAAAAAGTTTGATTTATTTAATTTTGTGACGAAAAAATATTTTTACTCTGATAAGGAGTATATATCTGGGAGAAATAAGACTTTGTTGGTGTGCGTCAATACTGGGATTGACGGGTGGGGAGGGATGAGATGGATTCAACATGTTTTTGTTTTCCCCATCCTTACAGCTATGTAATCAATAAAAAAATAAATAAATAAAGTTTAAGAAGAAGTCAAAGAAGAAGAGAAAAAAGTAATAATAATTTGTACCAAGAAAGTAAATACTTTTAAACGAGGAAGACAAGAAGAGAAGAGAAGAAAAGGGAACCAAAAATCCTAGTCCCTTAACAAAGGGTAAGTTAAAAATCAAGAGTCATGACATTTCATTGTTAAATTAAAGAAATTTAGATTTTGTTTTAAAATGAAATTGAATAAAGAAGATAAAGATTAGATCATGGTTAGAAGTTTTGAAAGTAATTGATGTAAAAGATGGAAGCAGATTTATGTTTACTTATTGATGATTTTGATAAATTGATTGTAGTATTAAATTAGGAAGATTAAAATGATGTCTTTCCCAGAGTAGAGAATTCTGTATATGCTAATTGTTTCTATTCAGGTCCCAGTTACGTGAGCGTTTTCATCCAGACCACCAGGATAACATAGCAACGGCCCCTGAAGAAGAAGTCAAGGTGTCCTTCTGAGGTCAGGCCTTAAGATTAACTTCCTATTACTAGGGGGTTACTCAACTACGATATAAGGTGACCAATATAAGATCAGAACGGCACAAACCCAGACCATCCAGCAAAAATCCATACCATCCTGAGGAAGAAGGTGTCCTCTGAGGTCAAGCCTATTAATTAAAACAATCTTCTCAGGAATTGAAAGAAAAATCGAGCAAGAAATGTCACCTCCTAAGGTACTAATAATATAAAATATCATCTACCACTTCTTTATTAAATCATTCAAATAAAACTTTACTTCTAAAAGTTAACAAAAAGAATTAATTCAGAGTATGGAGAGCTTATTGTTGTTTTCTTGAGTGGGATCAAAAGTTATATGCAGTAGGATTAAAGAGACTAAACGATTGCGTTTAAAGATAAAGATAAAATTATTTTTTTTGTGTGAGGGAGAGGAATATCTGTTCGCTTGGGGGAGAGTGGAGATCCTGATAACGTCAATTTTGTATATAAAGCTTTACAGTAAACATACTTTTGGAATCCATGCCCCAAGTAGTCGGGTTGATATTGCTGCCCCTTTCCTTGTATATAAACAGAAAAACATTTATTATTCTTATTATTTTTATCATTGTTCCATTATATTATCTATCATTTATTTAATATCCTTTATCGTTATTATTTATAGTTTATGAATTTTTTTTCTTTTTTTTATGCATATATATCTTTAAAAATCATTTGGAAAGCTTATGTAAAAATAAACAAAAATACTAAAAAAAATCAATTTTTAATTAAATAATTGTACAGATTAATCATTTCTTGCGTTATATAATATATATATATTTTTTTTTATATATATATATATATATATATATATATATATATATATATATATATATATATATATATATATATATATATATATATATATATATATTATGTATATGTATATATATACTATATACTATTAATATATAATATATATACAGTAAAATGGGGGGAAACCGGTCACAGAGGGGGAAAACGGTCACTTTTTAATATTTATAATATTTTTGTAAATAAAAACATTTTTCAATTGGAGAATGGTTTTTTTAGTAGTAAATAGAATATATTTTAACCATATATAAAAATTTAAGTAAATAACTTACACCTACAAGTCAAAAAAATTTCCCACATTTGGAAAAAAAAAAAAATTTAAATTGAAAAAAATTTCTAAGACCTGGTGAATCTCGTAGAATTAAGATACCAGAATTTCTATTTAGATGCATATTGGGAAGTATATTTTTAACATTTTCCATGTAAAAAATTTAAAATATTAAGCTTATTTTTATTTTTATCATTAAGTTTTTTCAATTTCTGGGTAAAATGGGTCGAGCATCGGGGAAAACCAGTCAATATAAACATATAAAAATGTAAATTTTTTTTTAGTTTTTAATAATATTTTATTTTAATTTTTATGTGTGGTAGACTAAAGGACATATGTTTAATGTTTTCTATACCTATTTTTCTTCTATCTAGTGCAAGGATAAAAAAAAAGGTTCACCTGAAATGTGCGTACATACTCGTAATATAAAGTGCCAATTTTGTTAAAAAGTGCAAATATTATTATTATTATCATTAAAAATTATTAAAATTGATTGTCATAATTTAAATTATAATATTGTAAAAAAAAATTTGTTAAAAAGTTAACGTGAAATGTGCGTACATAGGCCTACTCGTAATATAAAGTGCCTATTTTGTTAAAAAGTTGAAATATTATTATTATTATTAGAAATTATTAAAATTTATTGTCATAATTCTTTTTTTTCAATGCTTATTTAGCATAAAAAAATTAAAATAAATTTCAAAATTTTGTAAAAAATCAACGTTTGCAAAATGTTAATAAAATAAACTTAGACTTGTGTTTTTCTATCCAAATTAATTCTATAACATTATTAAACTTTATTTAACATTTAAATTATAATTAGTTTGAACAAGCACAAACCAAATAATATTTAATGACTGGTTTTCCCCTATGCCACTGACCAGTTTTCCCCGAAATCAATTTTTTGAAAATGGAATTTTTCAAAAAAAATTTAAAAATATTTATTTCAACATTTTTATTATTTTCATTATTCTACAACATTAAGGAAACTCCAAATGTGAGAAAAAACTATTAAATGTAGATGTAACTTCAAATTTTGATTTTTCATGATTCACAAAAAAAAAATAAAAAAAAATGTGATTTGAACGGTTTCCCCTACTTTACGTATATATATATATATATATATATATATATATATATATATATATATATATATATATATATATATATATTATATATATATATGATCAATATATATATATAATATATATATATATATATTATATATATATATATATATATATATATATATATATATATATATATATATATATATATATAATATATAATATAATATATATATATTCTTTTATATATATATATATATATATATAATATATATATATATATATATATATATATATATAATATATATATATATCTATAATCTAAAATATATATATATATATATATACTATATAATTATTATTTAAATATAGTACTTCAATCCAATATTATAATTTTTGGACCATCTTGAGTATGTGTGCACTGTACTTTTCGCAGGAAATGTTGCTGCCAAAACTTAAAACAAATTTACCTCTTCTTTAATGATAACATGTTCTTTTGTTTATCATCAAATATTTTTAGTAAGTATTTTTCCATGGTAATAATAAAAAAAATTGAAGGAAAATGCCTAATATTTTTTATAAAAAATTATTTAATTACGTTTTCAAAAATGCCATAAAGAGTACAATAAAAATTCAAAAACCAAAAAAAAAAAAAGAAATTTGTTTGAGCCAATCGCACCGTTTCTTACATTTCAACGTAGGAAAATGTTGCCTGACTTTCTTTCGAGAACAGCCATTGAAAATTTTGATTTTTGAAGAGCATATCCGCAATTTGTCATAGAATTTGATGATCTATCTGAGCTAGACCGTTTTTGCTTTTGTCATTTGTGCTTAAGCTCGCTCGGTAAGATATCCCTGCACAGTTTTAGCACGAATTTCGTGCAAAAAACACCGCGATTTCTTACTTAGTTTACTTTTGTTTACAAACAATTGGAATCGGCTGTTGTGATGAAGCCATCGATTTGGAATAAACAGAAATAAAAACATAAAAAATGGTTTATGTTACAAATAATTGATCTACTATTGTGATGGAGTTTATCTATTTGGAAGAAATTATATTTAAAGCTGATTTTATTGAATCTGGTTTTGGTAGAAGGAAAAAACGGGGAGTTTTTGGGAGTGGAGTGTTCATTTGCTGAACAATCTATATCTTTTGAATTCGTCAATTCAAACGGGCCTACCACGCCGCCATATTGCTTGTTTACATTTTTGCGGAAGCACATCCTAAATTCTACATTTCTTACGATTTTGTCCTAAGCTTGGCAAAAACGAACGAAAACTCGAGCATTTCTTACGTTTCGTAAGCACAAATGTAAAAACGAAAACTGCTGTATTGTAGTTGTTTTTATTTTTGCTTTTGTGCTTACGAAACTTAAGAAATGCTTGTGTTTGCATTCATTTTTGTCAAACTATGCGCATAATCGTAAAAAATGTTGAATTTAGAACGTGCTTACGCAAAAATGTAACAACCAAATGGCGACTGGTAGGACCGCTTGAATTGATGAATGTTTCATTCAATAAAATAAAATTTAGATATAATTTCTTCCAAATGGATAAACTCAATCACAATAGTTGATCAATTATTTGTAATATAAACCATTTGTTATGTTTTATTTCTGTTTATTCCAAATCGATGGACTACTACAACAACTAATTCAATGATTTATGTAATAAAAACTTCGTAAGAAATCGCGATCGTTATTGCACGAAATTCGTGCTAAAACTGTGTAAGCATTCCTTACCGTAAGCATGCGAGCGTAAGCGCAAATGACAAAAAACAAAACTGTCTATATATTAATATATTTATATTGTGATATATATATATATATATATATATATATATATATATATATATATATATATATATATATATATATATATATATATATATATATATATATATATATATATATATATATATATATATATATATATATATATGGTTCTCCTACTGACAAATCTTTCTGGCCTCTTGCCAAAAACATCTCTAACAACTTCTGTAAATCTACCTTTCCTCCTCTTATTCGATCTGATGGTTCTGTTGCTAATTCTCCAACTGAAAAGGCCAATCTCTTCAGCCTCCTATTTTCCTCTAACTCAACCCTGGACGATTCTGGCATTTCTCTTCTTCCTCCTCCTCCTATTAGGTGTCCTATGCCTTTGCCTGTGATTACATTTGATCAGGTGCATGGGCTCCTGAAATCTATGAAATCTATGATCGTTAGGAAGGCGGGTGGCCCGGATGGCGTTCATCCCCGAGTTTTAAGGGTGTGCTTCCGTGCTTTGACTCCGCCCTTCGCTCAACTATATTTCTTCCGTCTCCAATACTAACACATTCGTCAGTGTTTGAGGCGGCATGTCCAACCTATTCCGAAAAAAAGGAAGCCGCTCTGATCTTTCTAACTATCGCCCTATAGCTCTCACTTGTATTCTAAGATCTTTGAAACCCTTCTCAACTCTCATTTCTTAGATTATCTGGAATCTCATTCACTTCTATCCGATCGCCAGTAAGGCTTTAGGCACTCAAGATCTACTGGCGATATACTTTCCTATCTTACTGATTTATGGTTTCTCGCCCTTAGAAAAAATCCAAAGCATTTGACCGGGTATGGCACGCGTCACTGCTCTCCAAGTTCCCCTCCTTTGAGTTTCCTCCCTCTCTTTGCTTACTTATGTCTAGTTTTCTTTCAAATCGCTCAATATCGGGTGTTGTTGATGGGGCGACTTCTTTTTCAGTCAATAATGGTGTTTCCTCAGGGTTCTGTCTTCTTTTCCTCTCTTATTCGATCTGATGGTTCGGTTGCTAATTCTCCAACTGAAAAGGCCAATCTCTTCAGCCTCCTATTTTCCTCTAACTCGACCCTGAACGGTTCTGGCATTTCTCTTCTTCCTCCTCCTCCTCCTCACAGGTGTCCTATGCCTTTGCCTGTGATTACATTTGATCAGGTGCATGGGCTCCTGAAATCTATGAAATCTATGATCGTTAGGAAGGCGGGTGGCCCGGATGGCGTTCATCCCCGAGTTTTAAGGGAGTGTGCTTCCGTGCTGACTCCGCCCTTCGCTCAACTATATTTCCTTCCGTCTCAATACTAACACATTCCCTCAGTGTTTGAAGCAACGCACATGTCCAACCTATTCCGAAAAAAAGGAAGCCGCTTTGATCTTTCTAACTATCGCCACATAGCTCTCACTTGTATTCTAAGATCTTTGAAACCGTTCTCAACTCTCATTTCTTAGATTATCTGGAATCTCATTCACTTCTATCCGATCGCCAGTAAGGCTTTAGGCACTCAAGATCTACTGGCGATATACTTTCCTATCTTACTGATTTATGGTTTTTCGCATTAGGAACTATGGGAAATCCAAAGCATTTGACCGGGTATGGCACGAGTCACTGCTCTCCAAGTTCCCCTCCTTTGAGTTTCCTCCCTCTCTTTGCTTACTTATGTCTAGTTTTCTTTCAAATCGCTCAATATCGGGTGTTGTTGATGGGGCGACTTCTTTTTCAGTCAATAATGGTGTTTCCTCAGGGTTCTGTCTTATCTCATATTTTATTCCTACTTTTCAGTAATGATCTTCTCACCTGCAAGTCTAACTCTATCCACCCATATGCCAATGACTTGACCCTTCATTCTTCAACTCATTTCAATTCTATTCTCCCTTATACTTCTAGAATTGCCTATCGTCTCAATCTTTCCAATTCTATTCTCGCTGAAAACTGGATAGAATTTCCGGGTGGGATCGTCTCAACCTTGTGAAATTCAATTCTTTAAAAACCTAACTTCTACAAATCTCCCTCTCTAAGGCACCTAACCTCTTTCGACGGTTCTCTCGTTTCTCCTGTTGACAATATAAACATCCTTGGCCTTAGCATAAACAAAAAAATGTCTTGGAAACCACCTCACATCACAACGGATGCTAGGGTGGCCTCAAAGAAACAGAGTTCTGTTTAGACTGCGAGACTTTTTTTCCTCTTCTCAGTTACTCCAGTTATACAAGGGCCTAATCCGCCCTTGCATGGAGTACTGCTCTCATATCTGGGGGGGCTCTGGTTTCATCCGGCTTTTGGATAGGGTAGAGTCAAAGGTCAAAAGGCTTATTAATTGTTCTATCCTTTCCACTTCATTTGCCCTTTACTTTGCGGCGCGATGTTGGTGCTTAATCTCTTTTCTATAGGTTTCTCAGTGGCAGGTGCTCGAGGGAACTTATCACTCGAGTATCACCATCTTTACGACGCCCTCGTAACACAAGGGGTGCTCTTTCTTTGCATGAGTTTTGTGTTGATATTTGTAACTCCAGGCTAGTTCACTGTGGTGCTTCCTCCTTCCATCTTCTGTGTTTAGTGCTGAAAGCAATCTCCATCACTTTAACGCCTGCGTCTGTGCTCATCTGCGTAATTTACGTTAGTTGGTGAACTTTTGAGGCGTACAACGCCCCCTCCTTGAGTAGAGCTCTGCCGTGTGTTTGGTGGTGACAAATATAATATATACCTAGGTATATATATATATATATATATATATATATATATATATATATATATATATATATATATATATATATATATATATATATATATATATATATATATATATATATATAGGGATAAAAGAAATATCAGTATCGTGTATCATCGTTTCTGTACCATTATATTTTGAAAAAAATTGTAATTATCATCAATCATTTATTAAAATTTAGAGATAATCACATTTTTCACACAACATATATATATTTATATATATATATATATATATATATATATATATATATATATATATATATATATATATATATATATATATATATATATATATATATATATATTTCTATATATTTATATATATATATATATATATATATATATATATATATATATATATAATAAAATATATTTTTATATATATATATATATATAATATATATATATATATATATAATATATATATATATATATATATATATATATATATATATATATATATATATATATATATATATATATATATATATATATATATATATATATATGTTCTTCTTCTTATTTATCTGACTGCCGTCGGAGATGGACGTGTTGCCAACAGCAGGGAGGAGAAAAATGAGAAGGATCGGAGAGGAAGCGAGAAGAGTGCTGAAAAGTTCAGAAGAGGTTTTACAGAAGGATGTATATGGTTTTTCGTCGGAGGTAGTGAAGCTGCTGATGAAGACATGTATTGTGACTAGAATTTCCACTGGAGCGGATAAAAAAAAGTAATAATTATAAAACTCTATAGAAAATATTTTAGCATTTCTATGAAATTTAAATTTTTAATCAAAATTATTAATCAAAGAGAAATTATTATTTTTGCATAAATGAAGAGGAGGAGCAACAAAACTTCAAATCAAGTTCTTTCGATACACTCAAAATATATAAATTGATAGTTTAAAAAAAATTAAGTTCGTTGGAGGAAGAACAAAATATCCTAATTAGTTCTTTTTGCTAATTTTAATAACTAAGAATAATTTCAACTTTTACAATGATATCATAGTATCTGCAGCATCTAGTGGAGTTTAGATATGTCTATTATAAGAAGATTGGATTTTCTAGACAGTCGGATCAAAAGAAGACTTTCTTTGCATAGTTTTAGGACGACAGGGCTAGCAACCCGGTCCTTTACTTTTTTGCTTGTAAAACTCCTGGACCAGCATTGGAATCTTATGCGCCTAGAAACACGATCTTCTGGAGAGCTCTGAGAGAACAAATTTTGAGGCCAAATGGAAGAAGATGCTAGTTTCACTGAAAGGGTAAAACCCTACCTGAGTGTATAACTCAAGAACTAGCATCGGAAACCTTTGCGCCGGTAGTTTTTCGTATTCTTGGACTAAGGTTTCTGGGCCAGAAGAGAAGGAAGAAAATGCTGGCTAACTGACAGAATAAAAAGCTACTTGGGAGATAGTAAATAATAATAAAAAAATAAAAATAATAATAATATATATATATATATATATATATATATATATATATATATATATATATATATATATATATATATATATATATATATATATATATATATATATATATATATATATATTAGGGATATACCGATACCAGAAAAGAGGCCGATACCGATACCGATACTCTATTTTTTTAGGTGCCGGTGCCGATACCGATACTTTAATTAATATAATAAATACACAGTAATAAGATAGAACATTTGTGCACTGCTAGGCAACTCAAGATTGCATTCCCTCTACAAACAATACTTAGTCATTTATATTTCATATTTGGTTGTGCCCAAGTATATTTATTTTATAAGTAAAATAGACCGTTTTTGTGTTTATTCAAAAAATATTCATAACATTTCCATGTTTGTGTTTATTAACAAAGTTTAGCTACTAGCTTTTATGTTTTAACATGATTACAATTTACAAGAAGATTCTTTAACCCTTTCATTCCCAAATTATGTTTAAATTGAAATTCCTATTTAATTTCATGCAAACATTTTTATTTATGACATATGAAGTCCAAATATATGCTTTTTGAAAGAAAAATTTACTTAAGATAGAAAATAATTAATAGTTAAAATTAAATAAAACCTATGGGAAAAAATAGGGAAAAGTGCTCATCAGACGATAAAAAGACAACCACCCGTCTTTCATCAGGTCCAGAAGTCAACTGAGGGCTTTATTTTTACGTTTTAAGGTATATTCAGCTTTGTTAGCTCTTTCTTGAGTCATTTGATGCAAAAATGGTCCTTATGCTAATAGGTAATAAGGTCTAAAATTCTAAATCAAGTAATGTATAAAAAATTCAACAGTGGGAAAGAAAGGGTTAACTGACAATATAAAGAATAAAAATAATGAAAGAAGAGACCTCAATTAATCAGCCGAAAAGTTAAAATAAAAAAACGCTATTACTCAAACATGACATAATAAAATACTCCTTTAAGATAGATATCATTCAATACTCAAATTCAAAAATTCTCAAATTGTGATGCAAAAACATTAAGCTTTCACTAGTATCTGGCGAGAGACTGTTCCTTTTTGGGGTGTTTACATTCCTACCTACACTATAAATACGCTCTCTCTCGACTGATGAAGGAGGTGCTGATAATTATTTGCCTGCAAGCACTGATAATAATGAAAACCTTGGCCCATTTTCATGCCACCGCATGAAAGGATTCTCTTCTGTAGGCAGCATCTCATGTTTTCGTAGAGCCTCATCTCCTCTTTCACAGACTGCAAATTTGAATTATCTTTGCTCCTTGATGACTGTCTCTTCAGTTTTTACGATGAGGTTCCCTGGTGTGATTCCTTTGAAGGTGAAAGAGATGTCAATGCAATTTCGGCCATGAACTTATCAAAGTCTAACATATCCAAATCCTCATCTTCAGTAGGTTTATTTGCTGAAAAGCCACCATCGTCACTATCAGTGCTGTTGCCAGGGGTTGCTGATAAGGCGGCTTCCCCTTCTCTGTCTCTTTTTTTTTTTTTTTTTTTTTTATGCTATTTTAATGCATTCTAGAAGTGGTTCACAGTCGGATTGCCATTCTTGTGGGGTTTCAGCTAGCTTAAGAAATTCCTTAGAACCTTTGTTTATTTATTTTTACAGTTGTCACCGCCGCTCACGGGCAGAACCCTATTCAAGGAGGGTGTTGAACGCCTCAAAAATTCATCTAACGCAAATTTCGCAGATGAGAACAGACGCAAGCTTTAAAGTGAGAAATTAAATTGAGTAGAAAACACAGATGATGGCAAGGAATTCCACAGAACAGAGGTGGCAGGAAAGAAAGAAGCACCACAGCGAACCAGTCTGGAGTTACTAACATCAACACAAAACTCATGTGCCGACACAGCACCCCTTGTGCTACGAGGGCGTCGTAAAGGTGGTGGTACGCGAGTGGATAGTTTCCTCGAGCACTTGCCTCTACAGTACCTATAGAAAAGGGATAAAGCACCAACATCGCGCCGCAAATATAAAGGGTCAAGTGAACTAGAAAGTACAGGACAGTTTATAAGTCTTTTGGCCTTTGACTCAAGCGTATCCAAAAGACTGGATGAAAAGAGCTGCCCCCATATATGAGAGCAGTACTCCATACAAGGGCGAATGAGACCCTTGTATAGGTGGAGTAACTGAGAAGAGGAAAAAAAGTCTCGTACTCTAAACAGAACTCCCAGTTTCTTTGAGGCCGCCCTAGCAACCACTGTGATTTGAGGTTTTCAAAACATTTTTTTGTTTATGTTAAGGACAAGGATGTTTATATTGTCAACAGGAGAGACGAGAGAACCGTCGAAAGAGATAGAAAAGTTAAGTGTCTTAGAGAGAGAGAGATTTGTAGAAGTTGGGTTTTTAAAGAATTAAATTTCACAAGCTTGAGACGACCCAACCCTGAAATTCTATCCAGATCAGCGATAATTGAATCGGAAAGATTAAGACGAGAGGCAATTCTAGAAGTAAAAGAGGGAGCAGAATTGATATGAGTTGAAGAATGAAGGGTCAAGTCATCGACATATGTAACAAAAATTTTAATATTTAATTTGATTTTGATTCATAAAAAGAAAGGGATGAATAATGCTAATGAAGTTAAATAAAAAATAATGCTTTAACAAAAAAAAAGCCTTACCTTTTAAACTTCTGTGTAAGTTTATTCGACCAATGATTAGGTAACTTGGAGTCAGTTTAAGTTTTTGTGCTTGCTGAATTATAGTAAACAATGAAGGTTAGGGCCCTAACTATGCAGACCGTTCTTCACGTACAATTTACCACTTAAGCACAAGATGTAATAATTTGTAAAGTTTCCAACAAACGGATCAAAAATAGGAGCACAACTTTTTCTCATGACTTCCAGTCGCAGACTTGCCATTTTAGATGGTTTATTCTGTCACTGACTTAACTTTTTTAATTTTTTGTCATGATTATGGACTTTGTTAAACTAAAACAAGACTCCCTTTTTAATCAAAGCATCATTTTTTAGAAAAGTTAGAAAAGTAAAGTTTTAATTTATTTCAAATTTGTAAATTTAATTGGTTAATTTATTTGGCCAAAATAAAGTTTGATTTTGTTTTTGGTATATTTAAGAAAATTTAAATTTTAAGGAACATTATAAAATTTTTCCGCCATTAAAAAAAAAAAAAAAAAAAATTTTTTTTTTTTTTTTATTTTTTATTTTATTAAAAAAATTTACTACTACTACTATTCAGCTGGAGTAACCTTTTTTTTTTTTTTTTTTACTCTTCTCCAGCAAATTAACCTACAATACTTAAATCTAAATAAGATCTGCCTTAATGAGCCTTTTTAATTGCTCATCTTGTTTTTTAGCAGATAACCTTTTTGGTCTAGAATCAGTCTTTTCAGGAGAACTATTTACATTTGTCTGGTTAGGTAAAGGGTCTTTGTCAGGAATGTCGTCATTATGAGGAATTTCTAGAGGATATAGATTATAAACATGTCTCTTTGATTGGCTTCCAGAACCAGTTTGCACTGTAACATGCCTAATAATACCCTCATCATCAGGATGCAAATTCACTATCCTAGCCATTTTCCAAAAGAACTTTGGAGTTTTAGTTGCCTCATTTAAGAGACAAAGATCACCAATTTTAGGTACTTTATTTGAACCTATGAGTTTATGTTGTTTTTTCTCAAGTTCTCTTAAACCTAAAAGATACTCTTCTCTCCATTTTTTCTTTATTAATTCTACCTGACTAGTTAATGTCTTAAAATTTTTAATAATTAATTTCTTTTCATTACCTTCAAAGGTGGGATCTAACTTTTCACCCATATCAGTGGATGAAATTTCATTGTCAGGCATAGTTAAAAAATTATATTTAATTATATCCTGTCCAAATACTAATTTGAAAGGGGTTATAACTTCATAGGAGGGATCTTCATTAGAGCTAACATAAGTAAGAGGCCTTGAATTTATAGTATGCATAATTTCTTTTACTAAGGTGGTGATATTAGATTCTAAAATTAATTTACCTTTCAATGAAGTATAGAGAGCCTTTTTTACCAAGCCCACTATACGCTCAACCACTCCCAAAGTTCTTGGGGAGTAACTACCAGTGAACTGCCAAGCAATACCATTCTCACCAAAATACTCCTTTGCCTTATCAGTTTCAAACCAATGGGTTAAGTATTTACTAGCTTTTTTAAAGGTTGATTGATTATCAGATATAAGTTTTTTTGGCTGAGAATATGTTAGTGATAAATGGTAAAGCTCTTTTAGAAAAGTATCTGTAGTTAAGTCATGACAAACATGGATACTTGTGAAACGTGTGTTACAACATGTAAAAAGTAACAGATAAACCTTTGATTTTTCATTTGAGTTTGTTTTAACCATAATAGGACCAGCATAATCTACTGCTGTGGTTTCAAAGGGATTTTTATACTCAAATTTTTCTTTAATTAAAGGACCTACTGAGGGAATATCATAGGCCTTACAATGATATTTTTTACAGATTACACAATTTTTTAACATCTTTCTAACAAGTTGTCTTATTTGGGGTATCCAAAATTCCTGCCTTAACATATTGCAAGTTGCTGATAGACCAGCATGATTAGACTTTTGGTGACATTCAAATGCTATTATTTTAGTAAAATGACTGTCCTTAGGAAGAAGCACAGGATACCTTGCAGAATATGGAATTGTACCTCCATATCTGTATCTGCCCATAGTTCTTATTATACCTTGTTTATCCAAAAAAAGTTTTAAATCCTTTTGGAGATCTGGGAGATCATTAACAGGGCTACCTTCTTTGATCTTTTGCAGGAAATTTAATTCATTAGGGAAAAATTTACCTTGAATATACTTAATCCAATAATTTGAAGCTACTTTATTAAAACTACTGGGAATTTTAAGCAAAGTATCTATTCTCTGTTGAAGGGTTAAATTGGGTTTTGGATTAAATTTATGAGTCCTATAATATTTGAGATTATTTATAAATCTAAAGACATAACCTGTAATTCTTAATATTTTATTTCTTTTTGAAAACCTTTCCACATTAAAAAGGGGTTCAATGGGTTCATTATTACCTGCAGTAGATGTTACTGCATTAATAACAGTTTGATTTTTTAAATCTACTACAATTGTTTTAGGCCATAGATCTTCAGACTTAATAAATGATGGACCATTTAAATAAAATGTTTTAAATTTTAAAAACCTTTTACTCGATAGTTCCCTAGTGAGTAAATCAGCAGGGTTTTCTACACCCGCAACATGACGTACCTCCACATTACATGGAAATTGTGCACTCTCCTTCTGAATTTCTAATACCCTATTTTTTATAAAAATAGATTGCATTTTTAGAGATTTTTGACCTATCCAATTAGCAGCTACCAGAGAATCCGTCCAAATAACTGTATCAAAAAACCTACCATGAGCCTCATAAGTTTCAATTAAATATTTAATTAGATTAATACCTAGACAAATGGCCAAAAGTTCTAATTGACAGATTGAATATTCTTTTGATTTAGGGTTTATTCTAGATTTTGCATAAATTAAACTAGACCATTTGTTTTTTACCAAGTAACAACTTACACCATACCCAATATGGCTGGCATCACAAAAAACATGAAGCTTATAGTCATCAAACTCTTTTAAAAGTTCAGGAAAGGCCATTCTGGGAAATGTTATATTAGATAACTTTAAAAGATCTTTACAATAGTAATGCCACTCTTTTAATAGGTTAGGTGAAACAATTTCATCCCAATCAAGATCTTGAGACACCAATTTTTGCATAAATACTTTAAGTTTAAAAGCTACTGGGGCTACAAACCCAAGGGGATCATACAAACTTTGTACAGAGCTCAATATTTCTCTCCTGGTTTTGGCATTTTTATTTGGTTCAAAATTCTTTAATGAAAGTAAATCATTTTTTCTGTCCCATGAATAACCCAATAATTTAGTACTCAAAGGATTTTCAGTTGAACCTATCCCTAGATTATTAAACATTAATTCAGCTTCAGGACAGCTAGAAGCCCACTGATACAGATGAAACCCATAAGGTTCCATATATTCAATAGCTGAATCAAAATTATCTTTAATTTCATTTAAATTAACAGAAGGTAATACCAAATTATCCATATAAAACCTTTGTGCAAAATATTTACCCTTTTCTGTGCCTTTAGATTCCAAAAGAGTATGAATAGCCTCCTGAAGTAAAAAGGGACTACTTTTATTTCCAAAACACACCCTATTATATCTAAAGCATATCAAATTAGATTTTGACACTGGTTGATTAATGTCTTTTAACCATAATATTTTATGAGCTTCTCTATCAGAATTTTTTGCAAGATGTAACATTAAGAAAGCTTTCTCAATATCTGCAATTGTAATATATTTACCATGTCTGCTTAATATTAAAAGCCTGGCTATATGAGGAAGGAGGGAGGGACAATCTTCTATGGCATCATTCAAAGCTATATCTTTGTCAAATTTTTTACCAGTGGGGTCAACTACAATTCTAATTTTAGTGGTTTCCACATTAGATCTTAAAACCGCAAAGTGAGGTAAAAAATAATCACTACTTATATTATTTTCATTTAAGGGCACTTGATAAAGAATTCCATCATTTATTTGTTGATCAAAGATTTCATCATATTTTTTAAGTAATTTATTATTTTTAAGCTTTGAAATTAAAGTTCTTAACCTACCATAAGAATACTCAAAATTTGGGGTTAAATTACTTTTATCATAACCTGACTTCCAAGGAATTTCCACTGATACCTCCTCCTCTTTTATTTTTACAGTCTCTAAAAAATTGGCAATAATCATTTGTTCTTTAGTAGAGTATTTTTGATCATTGTAAACACCCACATTTTCTAGATTACTAAATTGAGCAATATTCTCAGACATGTGCATCTCGTTAACCTTATCGTCTACAACCATTGACTCAGTAATTAAATTAATATTAGTACTTAAATTATTAGTTTTTAGGTAGTCAGATGCACATCCCTGTAATATTACTCCAAATTTGGAGTTGTATGCCATTGCATTACCAATTTTAATTATTTCTAAGTCTAAGTCTTTAATACTTGATGCACCTATTATTATTTGAAAATTATTAACAGTATTAGAAGAGTAGTCATCAGCTAAATTATATCCTTGCCATTGCAAAGATGTTTTTAAATTCAAAAGGCCATCAATTTCAAAACTTAAAGGAATTGTATCAACAACCATTGCATTTATTTGATTTGGGGAATTTTCAATATAAAATTTAGCAAGTTCAAAACATGATTTATTAGTTTGAGAAATAAAACTACTAATAGTAATAGCTTCATTAATTACCTTTGTGGATATACCTAATGCTTTCAGAGCACCAGTGGTTATAAAGTTATCTTGAGAGCAACTATCAACCATGCACCTAAATTTAACAAACTCTCCTAAATTATTCATTATGGGCAACATTAGAGAGGGAAGAATTGATTTTCCACCTACTTCACTTAAATGGCACCCTAGACTAGTTTTACTTTCATTTTTTGTATTACCTTTTACTACTTGTTCTTTATTTTTACTTTTTTCATTCTTTTGAGGATTAGAATCTACTTTTTCAGAATTTAAACACAAAAAGAAAAGATGAGATCGCTTTTTACAAAATTTACAAGGATCTAAGGTAACTTTACATTTTTCTTCTTTATGGAATTTAGAAGTACACTTTTTACAATGACCTAATTCTTTGTTTCTCTCAAATTTAGCCTTATTACTAGGATAAGTACTACACCTTGAAATACTATGCCCTTTTTGGTTACATAACTTACACTCTAGATCAGCTATAGTTGCTACAACTGAACTTTTAGGTTTACGTTCTTCATAGAAATATTGAGAATTTTGATCAGGGGAATCATTAGACTTAGATATATTTTGTTTTTTAGAATGATCATCTGAATTAATGCACTTAACAGAACTAACTACAGAATTAATAGCTTTATTACTTTCTTGGTCACCAAGAGTTCTTGTTGCTTCTGCGACTGCCTTTTTAAACTCTTCAAAAGGCTGGTGCAGTTTATACCCACAAGTTCTTAAATAATCTTGTAACTCTTTTGATAAGGAGTTAAAGTAAATATATAATTGTATATCTTCAATATTAATTTCATTATTTTTAAGTAAATTTATATTGGCATTCATATATGCCTGAAATTCATGTAAAGATTTATAACACTTATTAGCTTTGGGAGTACTTAAAAGATTTTTTATCAAAGAAAATTTAATTTGCCCAGGTGAAGCATAACATTCCTCGAGTTGTTCCCAAGCCTCATCATAAGAGGTCTCGGACTCCTGAATGCAATTAATTTGAATTAAAGGATTACCTTTTAAGGATTGTTTAAGATACGCAAATTTTTGAATATTGCTAAAATTAGGTTTATCATAAATATTTCTAAAAGAAATTTCAAAATTTTTAAATTGTGATGGATTTCCATCAAAGGGAGTAATTTTCAGTTCTGGAACCTTTACACTTGAATACTGCATTAAGGGGATTTGAACTGAGCTATTATTTTGGACACCTGGACCCAACTGCTGAATTACTTTATTAATATAAGTAAAGTAGTAAGCATTTTTATCCTCAAGAGCTTCTAATCTTTCATCATTATATTCAGGACACTCTACAAAACTTATACTAATATTATCATTTAAAGTTTCCAATTCATCTCTAAATTTCTTTAATGTAAGGATTTCATTAGTCTTATCTTCTAATGATAAATCTTTAATTTGAGGAATTAATTTATTAATAGATTTAGTGGTAGAGCCCCTTTTAATGCCTCGACGTTTAACAAGATTGACAACTACCAAAAGTTGACTTGAGGGTTCAGTAGAAAATTTCTTTACGGAATCCCAGTCAATGTCTGTGACACTCATTTTAAATTATAAACAATTTTAATCTTAAATTTAAATGCAAAATTTACAGAAAAACATTGTACTTTGTACAAACCTTATCAATACCATT
>JABUQX010049575.1:0-17500 GCA_015478945.1 Trachelipus rathkii | reverse complement strand
CCGTTAATGATATTTGATGCACCTAACAGTCAGTATTTTCCTTTAGGCAGGCCAATACAACTTTTTCCCAAGTGGTCCTTTCTTTAGCCCTTACCTATCCCACACAAGGGCAATGGGAAACAAGGGTACTTTAGTATATCCGCTTTGCTGCCCAAGTTAGATGTTGACCATCTTCAAATCAACGCGCATATAGACCACTGGTGTTCATTTTATCTAAGCTTCTGCAAGATCATTCTTATATTTTCATATTTCTCTTTTCAGTTTTGTTGGAGTGACCCTACGGAATTCGATTGCATAAACTATGCCATTGCTTACAATAAAACACACTTCCAAAGCTTTTCTCGTTGAACTATCCATAAACAATCGCCAATCTTTTGGTCTGGTCTTTATTTAGGTAACCCCATTTGGAGTAGGAGTCAAGGGATGTTCCTACAGTTAACTAGGTCTTCTTCTTCAATGAAATATGGAAGAAGTACTACCTGCTCTTGTCCGAAAAAAGTTATTTTACATTCGGCCTTGAGGACAGTTCTTTTCACTTTGTCTAGATGCTAAAAGCTCAGAATCTTGCTTTGGAGAGACTTAACTCTGTTACTAAAATCTTTGAATCTCTTTCCTGGAGAACTGTTTTGCTGTTGTAGAGTACTTTCTTCGTATTTCACTACCACTAATCTGGATCGCTGGATATCTTTCTTCATCCAGACAATCTAGTCTGGGAGTGTAGGTAAACACTGGGGATGGGACTCCGTCGGGAGGTGTAGGTACAGGTTCGCATTGCTGATTCCAAATCCGGATACTCCAAATTTTACGTTTCTTTGTAACGATTGATACCTTTCACATTAACCAAAACCAAAAAATAACAGTCACTGTGGTGATTCGTTAGCTCCCGCCATACCATAGGCACAACAAATTTTAAACCTTTTCTTCGTCCATTTTTTCCACTGACGTAGATTTTCTACACACGTTTTACAGACCATATGGCGAGCCCAAGACTTATCTTGGTCTCCGAGTTTCATTCCAAAGTATGCCAGAAATATGCTTGCTTCACAAAGTAGTAATATTTCTTTTTTGGTTTCCTGCAATATCACCAACAGATGTTAGCAGAATACATTGGGCGTTATTCAACAGGGCTCTTTCATTTAGTACTCTCATAGTGTTCTGAAAATAGAAAAAAAAATTAAGTATATATTAAAGGTAAGCCCTTAAAAAGACAAAATAAAAAACGATATTACTCATAAAATATGCATTAAAAAAAGATTATTTGTATAAGAGTAAATCTGGAACACCCTGTATTCTCAAGGAACTAGAGCCATCTTGGAAACAATTCCATTTCTGAAATCAGCAACCCGATATACTATAATAAATTTCGATAAATATCCTTGCGGGCAGCAAAAAAAAAAATCTTTTTTTTAGTTGGCCAGTGATTATTTAAATCAGAATTTAAAAATGCCACATGCAAAAAGTCGTGTGACTGTACTTTTTAAGGAAATAAAAGGTAGGAAAGGCCCTCGCATGAAATATAACTTTTGTTGGGTAGACGTTGCAAACTGGGTATTTATTATGCTCATAAACCTTAGAACTATGAATTCGAAAATTTGCCAACTTGAGAGAGATGATTTATGCTAAGCAGCTAAGCTTAAAGAGTGCCTTGGTTACTACCCCTGCTCCTTTCAACACTGTCAATTCTCACACGATACTTCATACGACTGAGATTTCAGACTTATCAGTCATATCAAAATTAAATGTGGCTGTTCACTCTGATGAGCCCAGTGATAATGAGCTTTGAACAGTAGTCACACCAACGTAGTCAGTACTCAGTAGGGACTGGGGTCGGGGAGTTGGGGACTAGTGATAGTTGAATCAAAAAGTTTGATATTCCAAAAGCCAAATATTAATTTAGTCAATTCACTCATTTTTCCAACATTTACAATTCTGTTCATGAATCTGTTGAGTTTATGATTTATATTATTTCTTTTGCATCCTTGTAAGACACTTTTGAGTTTTGTCATTCAGACCCATTCTATATATAAATTTAATATACATTAATATTAAAAGTAAATTATTTGCATTCGCACTCAGAAAATTGATAAATACATAGTTTAACATTAGTAAGTAGAAGCCTACAAAAAGCAGTCTGCAGGCTACAACCTACTGTAAAATTGTAATGAAAAGCAATTGATAAAAGTATAAGTGAAAGGTAGTTTTTGTATTGTAATTCACAATATGAATATTTGTTTAATTTGTATTTTCTTTATATTTCAAGAATGAAAGAACTCTGCTGAAATATTATATTAGCCTCTTTATATTTTTAAAAATACATTTAATGAAAAAAACGAAAAAAACTGAAAAAAACGAAAAAAAAACATGAAAAAAGCATGTTTTTTTTTCCTTGAAAAAAAAAATGATTTGAAAAAAAACAGTTTTTTTCCCAACCGGAGCAGAAGTCATCCTCAACCTTGTAAACTATGTGTATTTTATTTGCCTGCTGGGAATATAATCATGCGGGAGTGGTGTGTAATATGGCACCCGTGGGGTTAATTAAAAGAAACGTTTTTATATTTGGTAATATGTACCGCAATTTCATTTAAAAGAGATGTTATTTTTTATTAGCCATATATTTATGTTATATGCAAACAGGTGTCCAGATTTTAAAAGGAAATGTCTTATTTATAAAGGATCTTTTTTTGTTGCTCTGTTATATGGTTAATTCCCAAGAAATGTTTTATTTTGTAAAAAAATTTTTTTGTTCTGAGGATTAATGTATTTTCTTTATAATTTTTGTACTTATAATTATTACAAAAAATAATGTTTTATAAAATGTTGTTGTTCATTGTGTACTAGAAATAATGTTTTATTTTTATGATTTGTAAAAGTTTTGAAAAAAAAAAAAAAAAAAAAAAAAAAACAACTTTTAATATGAAAAAAAAAAAAAATTATATTATATAGGCTTATTATTATGAAAAAAGATATGAAGAAAAAAGAAAAAAAAAAAGCAGAAAAAAAAGGAACAAGGAAAAAATCCTTAAATGTTTCTCAAATGATGTTGCATGACAAAGATCATGCCCTACTTTATACAATTAATAACCTATATCTGTAAAACATTTGTGTGTAACGAGCAATGTTGATAAAGCTCCTTAATTGGGTATTGTTGGTTTAGACTTTTTTATTATTATTTTTGACAAGTGTTTGATATTAATTGTTGTCCTCTCGCGCTTACGCTGGGTGCACTGGCTATGTTGCAGTTGCCCTCGGGATTCAATCGATTAGCATTTCTTTTCCGGCTATCTGTTGTTGAGAAAAATGGGGCCATTTTCTGGATGGGGGATTAATGTAATGGGCCCCGCTGCCAATTGCATTCTTCTTTCCCCTTCCAGGTTGAGTCCCGTCTCCTCAAGTTTGAAGGTGGGAGTGCAGAAGGTGCACACGAGACAGTGGAAGGCTTAAAGAAGAGAACCTTATACACGGGTAGTGGAGCAAAAACTCGTTTAGCCGAAAAGCTAAGTAGACGGGCTATGTGTGTTTTGATATATATATGTATATATACATATATATGTTAAAATATGCATGCCCACATTTTGGTTGTAGATATTTATTATTTCCCTTCCATTCCAGATAGGTAAAATTGAAACCAAATTGGTTAAACAGGGATAAAAAGTGAAGATTCTGTTTCATAAAATAATTTATAAATCGAAGTAGTTAATTTATTCTGCTACTCAGAGGTACCAAAATATTCTGTACCATCTTTTTTGATTATTCTTCAACTTGAAGATCTTAGATTAAACGATTCCCCACATTAGGGTACGTCTTCTTTTAGTGTACCCTGTTTTATAAGTTTATATTGTGATATTCTGCTCAATAGCTTTAATTATTTGTCTGATTTGCTATAATTGCGTTAAATTTTTGATAACTGCAATTTTGCATGGGACAAAATCATTATGGGACGGCCACGCATCTTTCGGAGTTATTCAATTCCCTAGCGCCTTGAACGTGCTTTAAATTTAGCTGGCGTCTTTCGCCAGCTAGCCATTATTCACTTGCGGCTTGACAATTGTCGAAACTTTAGAGTCGAGCTGTGCCGGGCATATCATTGATGCTGCCGCTTTACGTGACGCTTATTATACCAGAGGGTCGAATAGCTGCAGATAGCCAAGTTATGTTTTCATTCATTGTTGATTGATCTGCAGTAGTGAATATATTCGATACGCATAGATTATTGCAGTCACTAATTATTAGCGGGATTACTTACTTGCATATATTTTGATGCGTCTGTAAACAAAAACAATTGTGTAAACCCTTATATTTCCCGTGTCTTTGTATTATTTTGCATATGCATACATTCATTTGTATATGTACATTAGCCCACGTGAAACTAAGAAGTCTTGCTTTTATTACTTTATGTTGATACTCTCCATTTGGATAATTTGTCTATATATGTTGATACTTTCAATTTGAATAAATTATCTATATTTAAAACTTATATTTAATCTAACTGAATATTAATTGCTTTATAAACGAATAATAATTATTGTAGATTCCGATATTTCGTAATATACTTTCTCTGTATTACTTCAATTACGCCTATATTTATATATATAGACATATTTTTTATGGTTCGGGTTAATAATCATTAACACGACAATTACCGTATTCTGCCATCCTGAAGTTGTGCGACTTATATTTTCGAATAATTTATACTCTGTTGGCTATCTTCGCGAGAATATTGATCGTTCTTGTAATTCAATTTTATTACCTCTACGATCCCGTCAGCGTCGATTAGCCACTATATTTATGTAAACTGTATTATTGGTTAACTTAATTAATTCTTTAACAATATTATATTATATTTTTTTTTTATATTCGGAGCTGTATGGTGCAAAGCACAAACCTGTAAATATCAAATTTTTTTTTAAATTATATATTTTTATATGAACTTGTGTGTCTGCGTTTTATTTAATAGATAGTCTCCTTAGTAACACATAGAGTATCCAGTGTACTTTCCTTCTTTCTTTTATTCTGCAAGAAAGAGTTGCGCAAACGGCTGGGCTGGCGCTCTCGTGCTGATCACGTTGATCTTTTTCTTTCCTATTAGCCTTCTGCGCTTAGGGTTTTCTTTTCTTTTTTCGACTATTGGCAGGGTTTGCCCCCTCTTCGCCGTAAAAATATATATATATATATATATATATATATATTATATATATTATATATATATATATATATATATATATATATATATATATATAATATATATATATATATATATAATTATATATATATAATATATATATATATATATAATATATAATATCCTGCAAATTTTCAGAAATAGTATCTGGCAACTTTTTTGCCCTTTCCTTGCAGGTTTGCTGAAAAAAAGTGTCTGTCAACATTGGTATCAGGGTTGCCATATTGGTAATTTGGGCTTTATTTTGGCCTTGTTTACTAATTATTTTAATATTTTTATAAAAGTAAAAATGCTCAAAATTCAAATTGTACTATTAAAAAATTCTTATATGTCAAGAGTTTGAGACGATCAGTGCGTAGAATTGGAAACATGTTTGAAACACATTTCAGATAAATTATCACCTGGTTACCTGCTATGATGCCAGAATGACAAATTTGACAATCGTTGCAAAGTGACGGCTACCCAATTCAAACGTTTAATTTTAGACTATATATATATATATATATATATATATATATTATATATAATATATATATATATATGATATGAATATATATTATAATATATATATATATATATATATATATATAATATATATATATATATATATATATATAATATAATATATATATATTACTATATATATATTAATTTCTTTCAATCACCAGGGTTTCCAAGTGGAAAAAGTGCTTAAAAAAAATAAAAATGTTAAAGATGTCCTTATTTTACATCTAATTTGGCCCCTTTCATTTTCAATCTCATCTGGCAACCCCTGATTGCGTGATCTTTCAGTTTCATGTTTTGCCCGATATTCAGTACGGTTTTCTTTGTGAGTCTGTGACTAATATATTTTTTTTTTTATTGCTAAGCCTGAACAGCCTTACGTGCTCTGGCTGATAAATACATAAGTGCAATCGGTTATTGCTGTAACAAGAATTAAAAAATTAAATGAATTTATTTTCAGAAATAGAACATTATTTATTGTTTAAACAAGTAGTGACTTAGCATTTTTATATTAAAGGATGTCGAAAAAAGTTGAGCGGGCAAAAAATACCATAAAATAGCAGAGAGAAAAGGAGAAAGGGAAATGAAGTGTATCTAAAATACCAAGAGTAGACTCATTCTTTATCACAAAAGGCAAATGAATCTGTCGGGAGTGCGGATGAATCTGGAGTAATTTCAAAAGTCATTGGTGATATCGATAACACGGGTAATCGTGAAACATTATGCATCGACTCTTACGGTTACTGTCGAGATAGTGACCAGGTAGCGACGAAGCACAAGACAAAAGCGAATCTTGTATACCAAGCATGATCCATTTTATTGGAAGGTTAGTGAAGACACGCGAGACTACTTTGCAAAAAGGATTAATAAAAATTCAGACAGATTTTTTAATTCTAAGAGATTTATCCAGATAAAAAGTAGATTCTTAACAAAATCCTTGTTTGACCGAAAACTTTTGAATGGAGATGTTTTGAAACGTGACTATTTAGTGTACTCTACAGTCAAGGATGCATCTTGGGCGTCCGTGTAAACTTTTAGGAGGCGGTGTTGTATCTCAGTTGTAACAGAAGGATTTAACGACTGGAAGCATGGCAATACAAGATTGACTAACATGAAAATCCCGTTCGCCATCGTGATTGTATGTTGATGGCTGAAAGAGACTAAGTAATCAATTTATGTAGAGGCTGACAAGCAGCTGTGTCTCTCAATAGAAGAAGTAGTAAAAATAAATGGAGAAATGTACTACAAAGGGTTATTGCTGTTATTAAGAAACTTTCTTCACGGGGGTTACCATTCCGAGGCGATGATGAAATAGCTGGCTCTGTTCGAAATGGAAATTTTGTGGTGTTCTGGAACTTATTGCAGAATTTGACCCTTTTTTACAAAATCACCTTTCTCAATGTCAAAATTCTGGCAAAGGAAGCACTTCTTATTTATCACATAGCACTTACGAAAAGCTTCTCCAAATTATGGCTAAAAAGGTAATCAGTGAAATAATGAAAGAAATTCAGGAAAGTAAGTATTTTTCTATTATAATTAATTGATTTCACTCCAGACATTACTCATAAAGATCAGCTGAGCTTTATCATCAGATATGTTAGCAAAGAAGGTAAGCCTAAAGAACGCTTTTTAGGATTTATTAATAATCCTGGTCATACAGGTAAAAAACTAGCGGAAACAGTGATGAGTTTTCTCAAAGCAAAAGAATTAGACATAAGCAGTTGTCGGGGTCAAACGTATGATAATGCTGCTAATATGTCAGGAATTATATTCTGGCTGCAACACAAGAATTAAAGAGTCAAACCATCTAGCATATTTCATGCCATGTTCAGCTCATTCCCCTCAATTTAGTGGGATCTAGCGCTGCCACATGTTGTAAACAGGCGGGTTTCTTTTTTTTGCTTTGCTTCAGAATCTTTATAAATTTTACTCGGCCTGTACGCATCGTTGGGGTATCTTAGAATTTTTCTTCAAAAGAATATACTGTCAAAACACTATGTGGGGACAAGGTGGTCAGCTCGAGCAAAAGCTTGTAAAAGTCTAAACAAAGGTTGGAAGCTATTGTTAATGCATTTAAAACTCTATATGCTGAAACTAAAAATGCAGAGACAGTCATTCAGGCAAGCAGCAAAGGGAATTTTGGAAAAAAATTGAGTTCCTATGAAATACTTTTTATGTCTGTAATATGGGAACCAATACTTGAAAGATTCTATAAATAAAAAATTGCAATCTGAAGATATGGATGTGGCCACCCTTATTAATTTGTATAACTCTCTTGTGTAACTTAGTTAATGAAATTAGTTCATTAGAAACCTACGAAAATTGTGCCAAAGAAAAATTGAAAAATCTTTACACAAAAAGACATCAAGAATGTATCTAAACTAAGATCTGAGAAAGAAGGAAATTATCAAATATGCATTCTTCAAGCAAGCTTCGGTTCAATACTATATTAGATAAACTGTTAACAGAATTAAATAGGCGAAAGTTTTGCATACAGCGAATTTGCAGAAAAGTTTTTATTCTATATCAATATAGAATAAACCGACCCAGACGACATTCATAAATCAGCTAAATTATTACAAAAAAATCTATTGATCCGACTTAGAAGATTTTGGAGCAGAAAGCTTTCATTTAAAATGTTTGCTTTTAGAAGGTAATGGGAGTCGAACCTTGTCCCAATTAAACAAATATTTATATACCAAAAGCCTTCATGATATATAACTAAATCTAAATATTGCTTTAAAATTATTTTTATGTACTCCTGCGACAAACTGTTCAGCTGAAAGATCATTCTCCACACTTAGAAGGGTTAAAAATTATTTACGTTCGTCCCAGTCCCAACAGCGTTTAGTTCATCTTGCTGTACTTGCTATTGAAAATGATTTCACCGTAAAGTTAGATTACAAAGATATTATTGACAAATTTGCTAACGAAAATGCAAGACGAAAACCTGTAATGAATCATTAATTTTACATATAGATTTAATAATATATATATATATATATATATATATATATATATATATATATATATATATATATATATATATATATAATATTAGTATATATATATATATATATATTAAATATATATAAGGGGCGTAAAATATTTTTGGGCCCATGGGCGCTAGAGTAGTTAAATACGGGCCTGTATATATATATATATATATATATATATATATATATATGTATGGATATATATAATAATATATATATATATATATATATATATATATATATAATATAGTAATATATATATATTATATATATATATATATATATAATATATATATTATATATATAATATATATATATATTTGTAGTGAATTTAAGGTTTTTATTATTATTATTATTATTATTATTATTATTATTATTATATTATTAATTATTATTATTATTGCTATATGTTTTACTATATTATTTTTTCATCATTTTAGTGTTAGGGCTTTATTCACTATTTTAAGTTCTTTTCCTCCCTTAAAATTAAAGTAGATAAAATGAAAGTAGGTAGGCTGTGAGCCCATGATTAAATTGATAACAGGGAAGCATTGAGTGAGCAAAGAAAAGAAAGCAGTAGAGAAAAGCCGTGAGAGGTCAAGTTTCCACTCCTCTGGGTAAGTGTGAAACTAGTGGACGCGTTTTATTGAGAAGTTGGGTTAGATAATGGGGTTAATGAGTGTATTTGTTTGTTTGCAGGTGGAACTTATCGGGGATTCTTGAACTGACAACCAAATACGGGATTTCCTTACAAATTGATTCGGGAATTCTCAAAGCTTATTCTGGGATTTCTTAACTATTAAGCGACTTCTTGGAACAACCATTAAGCTTCTCCTAAAATTATTGAAGGAAGCTCGCGAACCACCGAAAAACTGTTCCCACATATTGAAGGAACGAGTGCGTGTACTAGCGCCTAACTTCCGCGGAAATTGCCCGCGGAATCGGGAAGCATTGACAATCATCCCACAACTGGATAACGAGAATACAGCAGAGTTATTGTGAATCCTGCCTTAAAGGGGCATAACGGCAATATCGCAGTGGGTCGTGCACCATAGGGGACACTTTGGGTGGGCATTGCAAGGGTATCACTGGCACTCCCATCTTACTTGTTGATATATCGTTTATTGTTCTTTTAAGCGCTTGATTCCCCGCAAATTGGCGGGTCTTATTGTGAAGTTGAAAGTATAATTTGGAAATCGTCTTGTTGTTTTCTTGTTGTCCCTGATAGTATTGAAATAGTGTTAAGGAGGAAAGGCCCTTGTCAATCAAGGCAACGAAATAGAGTAATTAATTATTTGGCGACTTACCTTGTTAGTAAACTTCCCGGTGCCCACCGCCGTGAGAACCATTGAAAAGAGTTGCCCTTGCCAGGCGTTTTAGATCCGCGGGGACATCCCCGAGAGTTGCCCTTGCCAGGGAGACAGGTACCACCGGCCGGGTGAATTCACTGAGTCAGTGGCCCCAGTCGGACGTTAGACCCACGGCAAACATCCCGAAGAGGTTGCCCTTGCCAGGAACAGGCGCCGCGAGCGACGAGTGGGCTAAGAGACGGACCACCAGAGTCATCGGCAGTCTGGAACGCAACGGAAGGGAAAATCCACTAAGTCTTCACCTCCCGTTAAGGACAGTCGGGAACGGGCTAAACCCACGTCCGTTTTAGAGAGTCGGGCGGTAGGAAAAAAAATCCACAGAGGTGTTTCACTCGCGTAGGGAACGAAGTCGGGAAAACGGAGAGGGCGGAGGCAGGTTAATCTGTTCAAAGGGTTGGTTGTCAAACTGGAGCATTAGTTCACCGCGGCCAACGAAATAATCCGATACATATATCAGATCGCAAACCCAGTGATACTGTAACGGTGCGAGAGTAAAACACGTTGGAGCTTCACCAACGAATTAACGGGAGGCTTAGAAACCCCTCCTCCTCGCTATCCGCGGCAAGTGCGAGAGTAACCTACGTTGGAGCTTCACCAACGAATTAACGGGCATCCCCAGCGGGATTATTGTTCGATGGCGCATGTCGCGTTGTGTGACTCGGGTGGGAGCGGCAGGTCTTTTGACCACGTATATTGGAGGAATACCATGCCTTCCACTCTGGGACCGGACTCGTTGTTGCATCCTGGGATGCCTTCTATCAATGCATTGTGTCGTACAAGAAGTGATGGACGGGATTTGGGCTATGTTGAATAAGGGGGGGGTTCGAGTTGAGGGATTTGTGTGAGATAGGTGAGGAATTTGTCGAGTTTGGCATGCGGATACAGCAGGAGCTCGACCGAAGAAGGGCTGAAGCATTTTTGGGAAGAGAACGGGCTAAAGCCGTCCAGACGGCACTTAGGCAGCAGGGTTGGGTGTCGAACACTAGGGTCCGGTATTTTGATCAGAGGGAGGTGAGCGTTCAGGTGTCGACCATGGAGGGGGGTGTTGAAACGGTTAAACAAAGGGAAGTCGGTGTTCAAACTCCAGTCATGGAAGAGAATTGGAGGATGATTGAGCAGAGGGAAGCAAGTACCCAGATATCGGACCTGAACGATGGGCTGGACTGGACTAGCAAAAGGGATGTCAGTGTCCAGACGTCAACCAGGGAAGACGTTAGGGAGGCGGTTGAACGAGCGGACAAGAGCACTCAGGTGACGGATTCGGATGAAGATCCGGATGAGATCGAATTGAGCGAAATGCCTACGCAGGTGGGGAAGTCATGGAGGGAATTGGAGCTGACTGATCCGCTTCGCGAAATTGAACAAAGGGAAGTGGGAATTCAGGTAATTTTGGGGGATGAGAGTGTGAAGATGGCGCGAGTGTTGGTTGAAAACAAGCGGGAAGAGAGATTGTCGCATATTGAGCGTTCACTGGCCCAGATGGCCGAGTCGATATTTGAACAGGGTGAAGTGGTGAAGGGTTTGAAGGCGGGATGTTGTGGGGGAAATGTGACTCAAGTTGTGAAACCGGGGAGTATGTCTAGGGGTGAGCATCAGAATGGGGGACAGTCGTTGGAGGAGCCGTTACAAGCCGGGACATCAACAGGGATTTTGCAGAGGGGTCAAGGGGATGGTCGGAGACGTAGTAGTGCTAGTGAATGGAAGAGTGCGAGCGGGAGTGGTGGTCACACGGGACGTGGCGGGCGTGAGAGGGCAAGAATGGGTTCGTGGGGTTCATTTGGGAGTAGCCAGAGGACGAATAAGGGTTCTTTTTCTTCCAGAAGAATGACGTTATTTTTACTGCTGTGGTACAAGGGGCACGTGGAGAGTAGAGTGTTTAGATGGTGGTTAGAGCTTGTCTGTTGGTGGCTCTTTGTCATTGGGTTAATCGCTGCCCGGAAGCGGCGCGGAATGGACGTTGCATTGCGCGGCGGAGTGAGGAGGAGAACGTTCTGCAGTGGAGGTCACCTTAACAAGTGGAATCAGAGCTGACTTAGAGGCAAATCAGCCGACTTCACAAGAAGTGAGGAAACCGCAGCCAGGGAGGTGACTACTAAAACAGGAACGTCTTTGGTACGTTTTGTTCCAATGGAGGAGGGAGGGTAAGGGAAGGTGGGGAAGAGATGTCCGTGACTGAGCCGAGATTTCTGAAATTTCTGGTTTTGCTGGAGGGTGATTCGCGTGGTCCCACAATAATGTGAACAGAGGGTTGGGGTGTCTGATTGGGTCAGGTGTTACGGTGGTGTTCAAAATCAGACTGAGTGTGAAGTTCCCGAAGGGGCTGTGAAAGAGGGATTAACGTTAAGGGAACCGGTAGTTTGAATGGCGTGTTGGTATGATCGGATTGAACCATCGGGAGAAGAGGCGGTACAAAAAACAGGAATTGTCAGAGGTGGGGGTCATTTAAGTTGATGAGAACCACCCGTGGCTTGGGGGCGGTATAACATGTAACTTTGGAATTCAGAGTAAGTGTACGAGCGTGAATGAGGAGGAATTTCAGCGGAATTTTCCCTGGCATCGGGAACGGGTAAAAGTTACATAGTCTCGCCAATTGACGTCTGTGTTGTTTCCACAGGGCGGTTTTGTTTCCCTGTGTGAGACCTCGTATGGCGGTTAGAAGGTCTAGCGGAAAAGGTTCAGGGCAGTCACGTTTCGGGTAGTTTGGATGATGTTAGTGGGGAGTCTAGCAAGGCTCAATCTTGTTTGAATGTTGGTCCTGTTGAGGAGGTGATGGCAGTTCAGGGTGTATCGTGGCATAAGGGAATGGATGATGATGATTGGGATCTGTCTTGGGTGCTGCCAGAGTCGGTAGTTCCGGGGATCGTGCAACGTTTCGAGTCTGAATGGGGAAGGGTGGAATCGGAAGAGCCAGAAGTGTCGGAACCAGGGATTGAGGTCATGATGATCAAAGTCATGCCTTGGGGTACAGAGGTGGAGGAGTGGGAGTCGGGAGCTCTGGAGCCGCAGATTGAGGTCGTGACTAACGGCATCGTGACACCAGAGTCGGAAAAGCTGGAGCCTAAGATCGGAATCGGGAGCACCGAAGTCATGGTATTGGAGTTGGAGTCAAAAATCGGAGTCGGGAGGACCCAGGTTATGGTACCGGAATCGGGAGAGTCGGAATAATCAGAGTTAACTACTGGAGTCGTGACATCGGAGTCGGGAAAATCGGAGCCGTTGGAGTCTGGAGTCGAGTCGAATGATGGAACCTTCGGGCGGTGGCTTCAATGATATGGTTTGCTGATATAGTTTGCTGATGCTTTATATTGTGTTGTTCATGAAGTGCTGTTTTTTTACTGCTTAGTGTCCCTGATGGCTATAGATTTTTTTGTTTGTTTTTGTCTTTGTCCCCCCTGAGTGTTATAGGTCCCCCCGTGAAGTGTTGTGCCGCACTGCCAAAGTCACCTCCAGAGTGTTGCTCTATGCTCCCGTAGTAATGAAATTGCCAGCTGACTTAAGTGCTAAACTCGTTCCGGTTATTTTTTATATTGTTTATTTCTCACTCTTTTTATTCTTTTATAGCTTAATCATTTAGTTCTTTTGGACGCAATCAAAAAGATGGCCTCAATAAGCATAACCTTTTAGCAAGATACCTTAATGGATAGGGTTTTGCGACTGTTTTTTTTGAAAGAAAAATATCATAAACACTTTTAATTCATTATAAATATCCTTTATCTGGGCTCCACTCCGAATCACTTGGTGTAAATGCGCGAAAAGACTGCCAGCGGGGTTAGATGGAAGAAAACCGTGAGAATGGCAACACTTTTCGCTAAATATTTACCGCCATAAAATTCTCAATAATTCAATCAGTTTGGGGTAAGAACAGCAATCGCTCGTTGTCGGAAAAAATGGGGCAGGCATCGAGAGCTTGGTTTTAAAATAGGGCGCATACTCATACCTCAGTCACGCTCGTTGTCAAATAAGTACAACTTAGGCAAGTATATTACAAGGTTCAATTAGTATATTACCGTAAAGATCTCAAGCCGAATACTGAGCTAATTTTAAAAAAGTAGTTATGGCTCTTCTTGGTTCTGGACAATTATCAGTTTTTTATAAGCTTTGTGTTATTTAAAATTATGTACTATCTCAACTTGGATGTTCATATGGAAAACACTGACCTGCTATTTTTACACAATGGAGAGTATTACCCTAAATAAATTCGATACAAGTTCTGCGAAATCGTCCGCGATTATGCCTTACAAGAGCCAATAGATGCAGAATTTTCACGGCTCTAATGTATAGACATCGTATATTTGTAGTTGTCATACATAAATTAAAATGAATATTGTTGTCTTCGAAAAGAAAAAAAAAGATAAAAATCAAGATAAGCAAATAAGGAACAGCAAACCGTAAACATAGACAGTGGTGCTATAATCATAAACTAATATAATGTGCCCATCTAATTGATATGTTTCTCGGGTTATTGTTAATATGGTTGACTCAATTTTCATATAGTTTTATCTAGCCTTGAAGAAGGGGCTGTATGCCGGGCCGAGTCCAAAGAGTCAAAGGAAGTGATAAGTGCAATTGGGCAAGGAGAGTGAGATAAGAGCAACTAGAAGTGGGTTGAGAGAAAAAGATATGTGGCAAGTTCTAAGAAGAGGAAGTGTCTTAGTAAATGCGAAGAAATAGAGTTGATTTTATAAAGATGTGAGAACTTATCTTGTGGGTGTGAAGTAATAATGTAGTGACTCTGATAGAGTGATATATTTATTATTTTTTTTTTTAAAATATCTATTGATTGTGAACTATTTATGTCATCTTATTTACTTTTATTACATCAATTTATCACTTCAAAAATTAAATGTCAAGCATTTATCTCATAAATGTATTTTTTCTCTCTCACCATATAAATTTATAATATTGTCAGATAAAGTTATGTCTAGTAAAACCCATAGCAAGATGAGGCTAGTTTAAGATAGGCCATGATGTTAATATCAAATACAGTGAGGGAAAGCTTGAGTACTGTGTAGGGCCAAAGCAATCTCTCACGTTACTGAAGAGAAGCCGTTGGATGAGGAGATGCAAGTCTCTCCACTCTTTAAGTGATGCAGCATAAGGTGTGCGTGAAAACGAACAAAGAATTGTTTTTAATGAAGATAGAGTTCGTGTGATACTTCATAAAAGCAGATGTACTCGGTGAGTGTCCGTACGTTGTTACTCATAGAAGCAATTTATTTTTGGAAGAATTTGTATTAGCCATGGTGAGAACTTATATCTTTGGAGGCATTACACTTAGAGAATAATCTGACTATGCCAGAATTAACGGTATTACACTTAGCAAAATTGATTCGGGAATTCTCATAATAAAGGACTGGAATATAGTAACATATGTATTTGAACTGATTTAATGCGCTACCAGAAAGTGCTTCTTGGACCACAAAACCAATTAAACGTTTTCTCTCATTAAGACAGATTAATTAGAAGATAGCGTCGTAAAGTAAACACCACTGAATAAAATTGTTCGCGCACTATAAGATAGAAGGATGAGAACGGATAAGGCAGGATTAGTCGTGTTTAACTAGCTGTGTTTAACCTAACTTTAACGGTGGAATTTGTGCAACGGCGACTACGAATTCGTGGAGACAACAGTTTGCTACAATACATATCCCACAATGCTTAGATAGGAAACCGCATATCTCTGAGAATAGAAAAGCTATTAAAGTAATCGTGAGAATTCTTGGACATTAAGGGAACTTAACTCTGGCAAATAGTCGCCAGTGGTAGCGAGGATTTTGCACCTACATACTGGTGCTTACGTACGTGATGGGGCTAAAGTGAGTGTGTGATACGCTAAAAGGTTTGAAGGCAGTGACACCACAAGTGGTATCTCAGACTGGCACTCCCCTGATCCTCTCACCTTGTTGAATCTCGAATCTGTGAAATCTCTGACAATTGATGAAAAGGATCTAACAACATTCTAGCTGATAAAGCAGTTTGTGACATAAATGATTGGAAATGTATGTTGCAGATATGCAGTGTCCAGGTGTTATCGTTTAATTGTTCTCTATATTAACGTCGCTCTCTCGCTTACCCTGATATTAATCTCTTTGAGAGGTGCTTATATTAGCTGTAAGTTGAAAGGTATAATTGGAAATCGTCTTGTTGTTTTCTTGTTGTCCCTGATAGTATTGAAAATAGTGTTAAGGAGGAAAGGCCCTTGTCAATCAAGGGCAACGAAATTAGGTAATAATTATTAGCGACTTTAACCTTGTTAGTAAGCGCTTCTCGCTCGGGTGAACCAATGCCTCACAACCCGCCTTCAGCCAACCGTTGAGACCATTGATAAAGAGTCTCGACCTTGCTCAGGTGAGACAGGTACGCCAGGCGGGACAGTGAAGTTCCCGGAGTACACGATGATTAGAGCGCGCCCGGTTCAAGCGTCAAGTTTAGAATGCCAGCAGAGGGCACATCCACGAGAGTTGCTCTGTGCATTGCAACAGCGGATGACAAGTTGACCACCGGCCGACGAGTTTAATATCATCTTGAGGTCACTACATTTGGTCCCCCGAGGTCCGATGACAACAGTTTTTGACCTCCAACAGTGAACATCCTCGACCCATGAGCGTTACCCTTGCCTAGGCGAAACAGTGCGCTAAGTAGCAGGATACGAAGCTCCACAGATGCATATCTGACGACGGTGCTGAAGAGCGCGAATCAACGCAGAGGAGTTCATCGCAATAGATCTCACGGAGATCCTTGATGACAAAGATGGGAAAGTGAATCCACGTATGTGCTTTCACTCACCTTAAGGTACAGTCACGTTTGAGTCATGGGACACTGGGAGAGACTGTGCCTAACATCTCCCACGGTCGTTATATGACGGGTCGGTCATGCTCTTTGCCCCGATAGGAAAAATCCACCGAGGTGTTTCACTTCGCGTAGGGATCGAAGTCGGGACACAACGGACTGTTGTGTCAACGGTGGAGACTAGTTCACCGCGGGCCAACGAACATAATCCGATACCATATCAGATCGAACCCAGTGATAGCTGTAACGGGTGGCGAGAGAATAACACGTTGGAGCTTCACCAACGAATTAACGGAGGCTTTAGAACCCCTCCGCCGCTCTTATTACAGCAGTTGTGGCAGATTGCCAAGATCTGTTTGTCCGGATTACGCGCACTCAAGATAGTTATTAATTAATTAGACACTTTTACCATATGTTATTTTCATACTATGTAATAATGTATATACTTATAACTTGATATTTAACGGTATTGATTACACTAATAAGTTAATATATGTCATAAATTTTACATACTGTAAACTTTTCTCTATATATATATTATATATTGATCTCAATTAATTCACCACAAAGAATTTTTTCAAATAATAATACATACATTATAAATTATTATTCAACTAATGTGATTTTAGTATAATATATTAGATTGAAAATTATATTATAAT
>JABUQX010049574.1:5000-27949 GCA_015478945.1 Trachelipus rathkii | reverse complement strand
TAAATATAATATATATATATATATTATTATATATATGATATATATATATATATATAAAGTTAGACAATATAACAGAAACATTTTTATGGATAATTAAATGATTATATTTAAAAATAAAATATTTTTAAATTAAAAACAATAGAATGTCAAATACAATATGCAAATGATGGAAAATTCACAATATAGAGCGGTTGCAAAATTGATATTAAAAAAGTAATTTCTTGGGTTTAAGGCAAATTTATCAACTACTGTTTGAAATAAAATCATCAATACATGTCAAACAAATTTTTCTGTCGCACACTCAATCATATAGCCAGCCCGTTTAACCCTGTCACTTCCAGTAGTACTATAGAAGGCCAGTCTTGATCCTTCGCAGAGTGCTGAAAGAGCGCTCTACTCTGGTGGTGCATGGCTGAGCGAGTAGTATCATCAAAGCCTTTTTCGTCGATGGAAAGAAAGGTTCAGTCTCCTTTAAGAACTTGGGAGACAACAAGATCTTTTATTTCTTCACTACTCAGTTTCTTGTCCTCCAAATTTTGTACCAAAGTCTAGCTCTTCTTCTTAGATGCCTTCTAAGTGTAAAAACTAGTAAAAATGAAGCTGTCTCTTTCCTTCTAACTCATGATTGTTAGATGAGTATCTGTGGAAGTAGATTTGCTAAAGGGAGGGATCCAATATTTGGCTGGCTGGTCCCCATTTCTGCGGAGCCCCACCTAACAAAATGAACAATAAATCGGGAATTTTCAGCCGCCGAATTTGAACTATATAAAACACCAAAATGTAGTTTTTTTGCCTCTAAACGTTTGTTTTCTGGGGGGGTTTTTCTGTGACTGTGTCAGCTTTCAAGAATTTTTCAAATTTTCTTCAAAATCCATGTTTTTGACAATTTTCGTATCAACTTCGAGAATTTTTTTTGGAAATGAACTTCAAACTTGAAAAATGATAGATTGGGTCCATTATCTACAATTAATTACGATAACATTTTCGAATTTTTGAGTTCTGTGCTCAGAGTTGTCCAGATTTCCAAACCATTTTTTTTAATTTAAGAAGTGAAAGAATTAAGGATATTTTTTTCCTAACTCACCCGATCAATCATCAAGATTTTCAGGGCTTTGTACAATCGGGCAAGATGCATGCGTTTTTACTTAAAGGATTTTTTATGTATACTCATAAGAAAATTTTTTAAAAATTTCAAAAACAATTTTTTTTAAGATTTATTCAAGATCAAATCCAAAACCTTTTGCATATATCAAAGAAAGTATCTATAGTAAAAAAGATGCATCTTGCCCGATTGTAAAAGCCCTGAAAATTTGATGTTGAATTGGATGAATAAAATTTTTTTTTCAATTTTTCCACTTTTCAAATTCAAAAAAAAAATGGGTTTGGAATTTGACAACGCTGAGACAGAACTCAAAGAAATCGAGAATGTTCTATGTAGATTATTGGTAAGTATCTGGACCATCTATGCATATTTGAAGTTGAAGTCATTCCAAAAAAATTCTGAAAGTTGATATGAAAATTGTTAAAAACATGATTTTGAAAAATTGAAAAGTTCTGAAAGATGACTACAGTCACAGAAAACACCAGAAAACAACGTTTTAGAGTGCAAAAAAAGCTACATTTTGGTGTTTATATAGTCAAAGTCGGCTGCAAATTCCGAATTTTATGTTCCATTTTTAGGTTGGGCTGATAAATGGATCAGCCCCAGCCCAAAGATTGAACGCTTCCGCTTATTAATGCAATATAGCAGGTGTGTATTGTCAGTAGAAACAGTAATTCAAGAAGAGGTTATTAGAATCCAGCATATCGGAATTATAAGGATGCTTTTCCAGAACCCGTGGAATTGTTGCTGGAATGGTTGCTGGGTGCTGCTGCCTACGCAACAATTCGTGGTGATATTCATTATAAGTCCCAGTTGCTCGGCGATTTGATTAGCTTCTTTAACACTTCAATCAGTGATTTTTTCTTTCGTCTTTCGGAGGCTCCCTAATCCAACCATTTCCTGGCCAGTGTTGAATGGGTGGCCCGTTTGCGGACAGGCTTTTGACGATACAGGGTTTTGAATTGGAGAGCATTTACAATTGCTCTAACATCGCAGAGTACTTCGCAATCAATATCATAGCCATTGATGAATGACGACTTTCATTCCGCTGAATGCAACTGAAAAGCGCTTTTTCCTGTGGCGGTAATCTCCTTCAATGGAAATGGTTTCTAATGCTTGCATCTTTCGTACAAAGTGGCTCCTTAAAAACTCTGATGCACTTGTGTTGTATATATAGTATATTATATTATATTATATATATATATATATGATATATATATATATAATATATATATATATAATATATATATATATATATATTATATATATATATATTATATATAATATAATATAATATATATATGATAACCTACTAAAAGAGCCACAATCCATCATCTGAAAACTAATTCAACAGCTACGAAAAATAATACATTGTGGAAGCTGGTAATAATTTTAGTTAAGAAAAAAAAAGTCATATCTAAAAAACTACAAAAGCTACTGGGAGAGGAAATACATTTTTGGAAATCCTGGTAAAATTTTAAAATTGAAATATTGTAAAAAAAAAAAATTATTGTTAATAATTCTAGTAATATGAGTAGAAAGCCTATTTAAGAACCTTTATACGTATTCGTTAAAATAAAAGACTTTCTAGTAGAGTTAATTTTTTTTAGGGACTAAAAGTACCCCAAGGGTATATCACAACCGAGGCAGGAGTCGGGTCTCTCGGCCTTCCGGGAAAACTACGGTGTAGGACTATTTCCCCCCTCGGGAGGGTCCGGAAACCCCGCTTCTTGTATTTGGTGTCGTGGGGGTTTCCTCCGCCCTCCCCTCGGGGTATGGCAAAACGTCCCCCTGGTTCCCGTCTGCTCGCAGGCCGACATTAACAAAATAATATGTATATATATATATATATATATATATTATATTAATATGATATATATATAATTATATAATATATATATTATATTTATAATATATATATATATATATATATTATATATATATATATATATATATATATAATATATATATACCTATATATATAATATATATATACTCATATATATAAGCCTATATATATATATGATACTATATAAAGCCCTATATATATATATATATATATATATATATAATATATATATATATATCTATAATATATATATATTATATATAATGATATATCTCTGTCCCCCGGCTCGAGCTCCTAAATAAAAAATAGCCAATTTGTTTTTTTAACTAAAATCTTTACAAGGATTCCCAAAAACTGTATTCCTTTTCCCTGTACTATTGTAGTTTTTTAGATAGTTTTTTTTTTTTTAAACATTCCTATAACAACCAGGATTCCAACAAAGTATTCCTTTTCCCTTGTAGCTATTGTAGTTTTAAGATTGCGGTGTAGCCTTGCTAGAGGCTGGCTAATATATATATATATATATATATATATACTATTAAATATATATATATATATTATATATATATATATATATATTATATATATATATATATATATAGTTATATATATATATATATATTATATAATTATATATTTATGCAAAAGTAGGCAGGCCTAATTAAGAAGTCTTTGATCTAGTATAGCGAATTAAAGATACTATCCATTTTAACTAAACGTAAAAGAGTATAGAAAAATTAACACAAACACCTTCCTTTTGATATATATAGCTTGTCTTTAGTAGGTAGGAAATGAAACAATATGAATGTAAGGCGTAACTCCCAAAAATGCTCTGCGATCGCAAGAAATAAAACTTCTAGGGGGGCAGCGTGCCCCCCTGCACCGCCCTGACGGACGCCCCGATGTAATATAATATATATATTATATATATATATATATATATATATTATATATATATATATATAATATATTATATATTATATATAATTATATATTATATAATATTAATAGAAATTATTTAATTAACATGGAAATATATGTATATCAGGCAGTAAAAAAATAAAAATGAAAAAACAATTTTTTTATATATCCCATAATATTTGAAAAGAAATATGTCATATTTTGGTTGGTTGTATTAATTTTGCAAAAAATCATTGGAAGGATTCGAATTCGGATTCGAGCTTTCGAATCCGGATTCGGATTCGGATTCGGACTCCAGGCTTTTTACATGGATTCGGATTCGGATTCGGATTCGAGAATTGTTCACACACACGGATTCGATTCGGATTCGATCCGAAGTGCGTGGATTCGCAATTCGGATTCGGATTCGAACATTTCACACACACGGATTCGGAGTCCGGATTCGAATGCAAAGTTGCCGGATTTCGCCCATTCCTCGATAATATATATATTATAATATATATATATATAATATAAATATAAATATATATATATATATATTTATTATATTATATATATAATATATATATATATACTATATATATTATAATATATATATATATAGTATATAGTATATATATATATATATATTATAATATAATATATATATATATATATAATATGTATTATATAGTTAAAATTTTTAATATTAAAATTTTTTGGTTCCACATCAAAAATCAGTTTTCTATTGATCGAGGCACGGTATTTCAACATATTTAATTAATTTGGTTAAGTGGTGCTTGTGCCGCACGTGGTTAAAAATCAAAAATCACCGAATGGAAATCTTATCTATTTGCAACAAATAATGGTGGACTTGACTATTTCATTTAATTTTCATTTAATTTTGCTTTATCTTTTGATTATGGTAATAATTAAATGTGTATATTCTATAAATTATGTAATTTGGGTTTACGGTTAAGTTCACAAATAGAAAAATCATTCTGAATAGAAAATTTTATTTACTTTGTACAAAATAGGAATTGTTGACTTGACACATTAGTCCTGGATTTTTCATATTATTGTTTAATCTTTTGAAATATATAATTAATTAGAAGAGAAAGCTGTAGCTATATTTTTTTTATAATCATTTAGGGAAACGTTACCGGTATACGTACTGACAACTATAAGAATGTAGTTTTTTTGTTCATGCATTTTTGGCTAATTTATTATTATATTCTGTATAATTTAATTCCTATTCGGGACGTTGACGATTTTTCTCATCTGCAGGCAACATTTCCTTTCTTCCGCTCTTTCATTATTCCTTTCCTTGCTGTTTAAAACTGAAATTTGTACAATGCATAAATCCTTGTCTACCTTCTTTCCTTTTTTATTAAGAATTGTTTATCTTCCTCCAGCTTTATCAGTGTAAGAGCGTTTCAATGAGCAATATCAAACAAGTTGTCAAAGTTTTAAAACAAATATCTTTCATTTTCTTGTATAGCTTCACTTACTCGTTTAGAGCTTTTCGGAAAACCTTTTAACTCTTCATATATACACCTTCTAATTTCTTTATAGCAATGGTGAGCATTCTTCGGCGTTGGAATACCGAGCTTGTTCCAAATATATTAACTTCCTCAATACCTAGTTAAGTCTCTGTCGAAGAGTTTAGTTTAACTTCACGAAGATTGAAGAAAGAACCAATAAAACTTGCCTAGTGGAGGAATAGTTTTCCTCATATAATTTGTGTGAATAGTTGCCTATTAGATACACTGAAGTATCTTTTTTCAAAGTGCGAGTTCCTAACATTTCGAAATACACTTGTAGTAGTTATGAAAATCTGAATGAAAAACTATAAACTGTATAAGACCTGAAAGAAAGGAAGAATATAAATATCATAATATATATATTATATATATATATTATATATATATATATATTTATATATATATAATATATACTATATATATATATATATATATATATATATAAATAAATATTATATAAGTATATATACGATATATATATATATATATATATATATATATATATATATATTATATATATATATATATATATACGTTTTTTCATACTCGTGGTGTGGTTTGTTTTGTTGGGGGGTGTTTGGTGCTGATTGTGTGGTCCGCGTCGTTTGCTTGTCTCTGGTTGTGATTTTTCGGTTTTGCTTTTGGGGGTGTCTGGGCTCGGGGCGTGGGTCTGTTTTGCTTGCTGTTGGTTGGTGAGTGTTGTTTCGTGGCTGCGGTGGTGCCTCGCCGTGTGATTGTTTGGCGCCGTTGTGTGTGGTTCGGCGGGGGGTTGTGCGTGGTAGTATAATATATAGGTATTTAGTATAGTATAGTCTTTATATATATATATAATATATAATATATATATCTATTATATATATAATATACATATAAATATTTATATATAATATATATATATAATATATATATATATATATATATATATATATATATATATTATATAATATAATATATATATTATATATATTATATATAGTATACTATATATAATATATATTATAGATGAGCTATATATATAATTATATATAGGTAGAAGCAGTAATAAATTGTTTGTGTGGTAAAAAGTATAAATATTTTATACTAATGTGTTACACAACAGGTTTGTATTATATACTTCTGACACAAGGGCAAGGCTATATGTTACTGTAACGAGTTAACCTTTTTATTTAAAGTTATTCAGACTGAATGGTTGTACATAAGTGCCTTTACCTGTTTGTAAACCCTGATACCAATTAATTTTTTTGATTTATAGAATCAAATTAAATTTGTTATTCTGTCCCTCTTAGTCTTTCTTATGAAAAGTATCTCTTCTTATTTTTTATTGATTTATATATATATATATATAGTATATATATATATATATAATATAAATCAGAGGTGACTCCTGCAACTCGTGCTAAAATCTGTGCTCAGGGCACGCAGTTAACATTATGAAAACTATCTATTTTTTGCAAAATTTCATAATGTTACGATAATTTATCTTATTTTTTGAAAAATTAGTACATAATAAATTAGTAGCAGCAAGGAATTTAAAACGAAACATGTAAGAATTTATATTAATAACGCTGTTCCGCTTAACAATGGGCGGTCTCTGCTAATATCAAAGAGCGGGGATCGGAAACGTGTCTCAATTTAAGAGTACCAAAATTTTTTTATAAATCTATGTTGGTAAATATAATGTTTAAATACTATACATTATAAATAATGATTTTATAGCAAATAATATTTAATTAAACAAATAAAATAATTAAAAAAATAATAAAATACTTAAGAATAATGAAATGAAAAATATTAGTTATTATAATCATTATAAAATATTGTAAATATTATAATTGAGCCATTTAAAGAAAGTATTTACATAAAAAAACGATTTATAAAAAAAAAAAAGGGAAAAAATTTTATTTCCTTTCAAATAAAGTTATAACTATTTATATAATACGTATATTTTAAATCTATATATCTATAATATATATATATATATATATATATATATATATATATATATATATATATATATATATAATATATATATATATATATATTATATATTATAATTTATAATTATATATAATATATAATAATATATATATATATATATATATACATAATATATATATATATATATATAATATATATATATATATATATATATAATTATATATAATATACTATTATATATATATATATTATATTATTAACTATATATATTATATATATATTATATATATATATATCATATATATATATGATTTATATATATAATATATATATATAATATAATATATATATAATTATATTATATATATGTATATATTACTATATATATATACTATATTTATATTATATATATATATATATATATATATATTATATATATATATATATATATATTATATTATTATATACTATATATATATTATATAGTATATATATATATATATATATATATATATATATATTATAATATATAATAATATAATATATATATTATATATATATATTATATATATATATATAATATATATATATATATATATATATTATATAGATATAAATAAATATATAGATATATGATATATATATATATATATTATATATATATATTATATATATATATATATATACGATTATCTATTATATATATAATATATATTATATATAATTAATAATATATATACTAGTATAAAGAGTTTGTGCAATAACGCAACAATTATTTGGTATATTCAATGGTCTAAGTGGGTTTGAACCTACCTTTGACGATGGTACTCCAGAGTGTTACCCCGAGACCACGATTGGCTAAAGGAAACCCATCATTTTATCTGAAAAGCTAGCTTGCCCAAGAGGAGCGAAGGCGTGTCTGGGACACCTAACCTCCGACGGGCCCTTCCCGCCAACACTTCGGTCAGGGGCAACACTGGGTAATTTTAAACCGGCCATTATTAGATATTCAAAGGATGTTTGGGAATAGAATCGCACAATTATTTGTATATTTCAAAAGGTCCTAAGTGGGTTTGAACCCTTACGCGCTTGAGATTGAGGTACTCCCAGAGTGTTCCTCGAGACCACGATTTGGCTAAAGGAAAACCCATCATTTACCTTTGAAATATACAAATAATTGTTGCGTTTATTGCACAACATCTTGAATATCTAGATAATGTCTGCGGTTAAAATATTATCTCAGTGTTTGCCCTGACCCGAGTGTTGCGGGGAGGCCCGTCGGAGGTTAGGTGTCCAAAACACCCTTCGGTCCTCTTGGGAAGCTAAGCTTTCAGAGGTAAAATGATTGGGTTTGTAGGATGATGCCTAAATAAAAGTTCTGCAACTCTTTAAATCGTATATACAACCCACTAGGATGCAATTTGGAAATATTTCAATAATTGTTTGGCGTTTATTGCACAACATTTTGAATATCTAATAATGTCGGGTTAAAAATTACCCAGTGTTGCACTGACCGAGATGTTGGCGGAGGGCCCGTTGGAGGTTAGGTGTCCAAGACACGTCTTCGTCCATCTTGGAAGCTAAGCTTTCAGAGGTAAATGATGGGTTTCCTTTTACCAATCGTGGTCTCGAGGTAAAACTCTGGAGCATCTCTAAGGTTAAGGGTTTAAACCCACTTAGGAACATTTGAATATATATAATTTATATATAGATATTTAATATAAATATAAAATATATTATATATATATAATATATATATATATATATATATATATAATATTATATAATATTATATTATTATATATATTCTATATTATATATATATATATATATTACTTATATATATATATAATATGTCATATTATATATATATATATACTAGAGAGAGAGAGAGAAGAGAGAGAGAGAGAGAGAGTAAAGAAAGCCGAGTAGTAAAAATTACTAGAGTCGCCATGATATATATATATATATATATTATAATATATATATATAATATATAGTATTATATATATTATATATATATATTATATATATATATCAATAATATATACTATATATATTATATATATATATATACTATATATATATATATATATATATATATATACTATATATATTCAAGGATGTGCCGATATTTCGTAAGTATTCGGTATTCCGGCCTAATTCGGCCCAAAATACACGATATCGGTATTCCGGCTTTTTTGCCGACTATCGGGCCGAATATTGAGCTTAATAAACAATAAAATTACGTCAACATAAGGAAAGTTATTTCAATTTAAAATTGAAATTTTAGAAACTTTACTTCCAAAAAAAATAAAAATAAATAGCCAATTTTTGAAAGCCATATGCGAAAACCTTTGGTCATTTGTCCCGAGTCCTATAAGGGCCTTGCTCTTTTCAATTTCCAAAAAAATAGAATTCATTTAGTGATACGGATAATGGACCAAACATGGTAGCTGGTATGAGGGAGAGTGGCTTGCTATCAATTTCATGTTTTTTTCACATGTTGCAACTATGCATTCACGATTCAATATTATGTCAGAAGTCTGTTAAAGATATTTTATTTACTTGCAGAAGCATATCCTCTCATTTTCACCATTCAGCAACGGCAGCTGCCAAGCTTAAAACTTTACAGATGCAGCTGAATGTCAAACAGCATAAATTAATTCAAGACGTTTCTACACGTGGAACAGAACTTGAAATCCCTAATGCTTAAAAGATTTTTTGAACAAAAAGTTCCCCTCTCCATATACGCGCTGAAATGCAATCAGAAAATGTTGACAGATTTTCAGTGGCAAAATTATTCCATTTTCTTGAGCCATTTGACAACATCACTAAAACAAGCATTAAACGTGAAGTAACAGTCGCCCAAGTGATCCCTTCCATTTTAGCAATAAATCTATTTTTAAATAAGGCAATTAAAAGCAAAAGCTTCAGTGGAATAATTCCACACTCGTTTGAAGAGCTTAAGAAATCAGTAGGAAAAAAAGACTTTTTAAGTTTCTATGTGATAATCTTTGTGTGTAGCTCCTTTCTTAGATCTGCGGCGATTCAAGCTAATTTTTTCAACATGAATCAGATGACTCAGTAAAAAATATGGTCGTTGAAGCATGGAAAGAATGCATGAAAATTTAGCTCCTAACTCTTCTGCTGACGATGATTCAACGTAGTGGGGAAAGTGAAGCTGAAGGTTCAATTTTCACTTCTTTAATGGATTGTTTTACAGAAATTGTGGCATCAAATCGTCATACAGAAAGAAAGTGAGGTGAAAAGAAAGTCGCCATTCTTCTGACGTGGATTATTTGTCGCATAAAAGTAAAAGGGCTAACATACGGAATTACAATCAAGAACATAACCAAATATAAGTTTGCTACTTTGAACCCAGTAAAGACAATGATATTTCTTCAATTTGTGGAAAAACACTGGAATAGTTTTATGAATTTGAAAAAACTAGCAATAAAATACCTTTAAGCTCCACCGTCATCAGTCGAAAGTGAAAGAATATTTAGAACAGGAGGAAATATTTATGAAGCCACAAATAGGTTATCCCCTGAAAATGGAAAACTGCTAATGTTCTGTCATTTTAACCTAGAGCTTATTCAAATGAATTTAGTTTAATATCTTTAACTACGAACTTTTCAATTTTCATTTAATTATTCTTAATATGTGAATGGTTTGCTATAGGAAAGAAATAGTTATTTACTTTTTGTTTATTACTTTGTAACACTGGTAAACATGAAATTTCTTAGACGGGGTTTCGCAATTGATGTGCTGATTCCAAAAATGTTATCGGTTTTTGCATATCACAATCGCATTGCATTTTGTGAGATATTGTGTGTAACACAGATTTGTAAATTTTTTTGATTTTTGCCTTTCAATAGGGTCTCTGCCACAATTAGGGAACCGGAACCGGGCCGCTGCCGCCGCCCCGGCCGGCGGCCACGCTCGGCCCGGCCGACCCCGGCCGCCGCCCCGGCCGACCGCGGACACGACCGGGTGCTCGACCGGGCGTTTGCCTGATATGATTGCACATGAGTTATAGTTAGGTTAAAATCAACTAACCAAATCATTTTAATTCATAATCCTTTGTTATATTAATGATGCAAAATATATCAACATACCTAATATAATCCATTTTTTTTTGGTATTTTACTATGATTTCAAATTAAATTGAGGCCAAATTATATTTTTCCGAGTCTTTTCACAAAAAAATATTCGATTTGATATATCAAACGAATTCGGAAAAGGAAATCAATATAATTGTTAAAATATTAAAGTATTTATTATTTAATGAAAATATTTCAAGAGTGCAAAATTTTCTGCCTTCACTTACAGTCACGATCTATTCAAAACAGAGTAGCCATGAAATTAATATATATATATATATATATATTATATATATATATACTATTTATATATATATATATATATATATATATACTATATATATTATATATAATTATAGATATATATTATATATATATAAATATATTATAGTATATATTATATATACTTATATATATATATATTATATTATATTATTATATATAAAATATTAGTATAATATTACTTTAGAGAAGGAAGCCTTGGATTCTTTTTTAGTATTATGCTTTACTGTTACTTCATTTTATTACTAAAATGTACCCAAATTAAAAACATTGTTAAAGAAACTTTTTTTTAATGAAATAAATTTTAAAAGGAAAGCGAATTTTCGTCCCGACACGCGAGACCTCTTCAGGCTTAGGGACTGGATTTCTTTTTTGATCTTCATCAGTTCAAGTGTGTTTAGTTGGTCTGCTATTTTTTCATGGTGTTGTTGAAATATTTTTTGATGTTTCAGATATTCATTTTGTATACAAATCCTTCTTTTCAACCGGGATTGCACTTATTGTAGTTGTTACTATTATAAATGCAAAGGGATTCCATGATTTATGCGATGGTTCGTGTGATTGATATTTCTGATCATCTTTATATTGTTGAATATTGATAGAGTGCCTGTGTTACGCCCTATGACTTGTTAAAAGCTGAATTTTATCTCTTCCTTGTGTAGGTCCAATAGCTGTATGTTGATTTTTTTCTTCTTTGCAAATCCTATGGTTTCACCTATATTTGTTTTATTGCAAGTATTGCAGGGGATGTGATATTTACAGCTTTGGGTCGTTTTGGGGGTTTGAGAATGTTTTTTTAAGGTGTTGTTATTTGATGGAATGAGGGTAATATTTTTTTGGTAATATTTAATTGAGGAATTGGTAAAAGGAGGTGTTGCTATTTTTTCGGGGGAAAGGTGCTATAGTACCTCTTTTTGGCTTTGTTAAATGCTTTGTGATGAAAGAATTCGGATATTCAAGGTGGTTTTGAAGGTATTGTGGATGTATTTAGTTTCGTGCTAGAAGAGGGGGAGAGATATCGAAGGTCACGGAGAAAATAGAGAGACAGAACAGCTATTTTGTGTCTTGGGGAATATTATAGGCCATGTATATGTTTGGTGCTAATGTTTGGTTTTCATGATAATGCGTAAATTGCAAGTGATTGTTTTTCCATGTGATTAAGGTATGGAGGAAGGGGATAGAGTTGTGGGAAGGCATTTCTATCGTAACTGAACTGAAGGATAAATAGAGTTAATATAGTTTAAGGACATCATTAGGGTTGTGTTGTGAGGGAGGGAGACAAAAATGTCATCTACCTATTCTAATCCATAAACTATTGTTTAATTAAAGGTGGGGTAAAATATGATAAACTTCTGTTAGTTCCATATATATTATGTTACTGAGGATGGGAGACAGTGGGGATCCCATACCTCAGGCCGAAGTTTTGTTTGTAATATTGCACAGTAACATTAAAGAAGTTATTTGTACTTGAGAGATTAATGAAGCTTGTTTTAAAATATATGAAACGGGAAGGCCAATCTCTCATTAAAACATAACTTCTTTCATTTTAATGACAAATATTACAAACAAACTTTCCGCCTGAGTATGGGATCCCCACGTCTCGCATACTCCAGTACATATATACGTGAACTAAGCAGAATTTTATTCATATTTTTACCACACGCCTTTTAATTAAACATTAGATACTGTAAGAATGACCAAAGTCGTTCTTAAAATTATATATATATATATATATATATATATATATATATGATAATATTATAATATATATATATATATATATATATAGAATATAATAAATAATAATAAAGTATATATACTATATATATAATATATAATATACTATATATATATATATATATATATATTATCTATATATATTATATATTAATATATATATATAATATATATATATATTATACCTCCATATTTAATACAACTTATTATTCTAGAAAATCAATTATTTCCTTATTAACATATTCGAAAATAAATTTATTTAATTGAATTAATTAAATGTATTCTTTTTTATAATTTAAATTATTAATTAATTGAATTTATATTTAATTTTCATCCTACGTTTTAAGACTTTCAGTGTTTTTGACATACATTTCTAATTTTAGATAACCCCGGCCCCGCCCCGGCCCCGGCTTAATTAGAGCACCCCCGCCGCCCCGGCCCCGGCAAAATTCCCGCCCGGTCGGTCCCTACTCACAATTATTTGGGTTACTATATATTATGTATTATATCTATATATATTATTATATATATATATAATATATACTATATATATATATTATATTATATTATATATATATTATATATATATATATATCTAAGTATTAATATAATATATATTGATATATATACTATACTATATATTATATTAATTATTAATATACTATAGTAATATATTATATATTATTATATTAGTATATATATATCTATATATACTTATATAAAATAATATAATGTATAGTATATATTGGATTATGAAGGAAGAGAAACAAATCGCAATGATATGATACATGCCTTTGATAGATATATGTTAAACATATAAATACAAACTATGTAGAAGAGTAATATGGGACACCCATGAATTAATAGAAGGAATGGTTTAACGTAATGTAAACAATCCTACGATAGGTGGGTAAATTTCTCTCGTAGACGATCTTTATCTTGTGCATAGCGTCTGGATATATCCCTCATCAAGCTCCAACAAATAGTCGCCATCATATTGATATCGCCACTTGCCTGGTCATTGTCTTCCTGCAACTTTTAGATCTAAATGTAGCGTTCACCCTGCTCATCACTAACACCGCCTAGGTTATCCGGAAATTTTCTTATGGTGAGAATGTAACGTAATTGCAACTTTATGCTCATCTACAATCCTGGAGAATTAAAACTGTCTAGCAGTTTCTGTACAATGTTAGTGGTTCTCGACTGTTCCTGTTCCCCAAAAATTCTCTGCTTAGCATTTTCAGTTGTATCCTTATGGCCTCTAACACAGTCATGTGTTGTAGCAAAGGCAGCATCACGGAGGAGTGTCCGTATTTGTGGCCATCAAATATCCCAGCTTTTCTTCTCGGCACTCAGACCAGGAAACGTTGAGTATATATATAGCGGAAGCATTCACCATCCTGGTCCAGGGCCTTCACAATTGTTTCATCAAACCAAGTTTATGTGTAGTGGAGGTATGATGATGTTTTCTCTCTGTCCAAGTGGTTCACGTACGATGTTTCTGTCACGTGGGTCCAAGGGGTTCCTCGGTGGCCATCTCTTTTGGGTCAGGGTCCTTTCCGCCGCGGCTGTCCGCAAAGCACAGGAAGCAGGGAAAATTTAGTGAAACCTGCTTGCTTACCGAGCAAAAATGTCTTGTCATTTTGAGTCGACGCCATATTTACCCATCTTCATTCGCCTGATATTGTAGCTCTCTAACAACTGTCCTTGATTTTTGCATACTCCTCTGTCATCCGTACCGAGTACCCTACTGGAAACCGAAGCTATAGCTGTGCGTTCGTGTAACTAAACACACACTTTAAACTGCCCTCTTGAAGTAATTAATAAGCAGTCGCCACTGCACCTGGCAGTATGCTGGAGTCCCATTGCGATAGTAGGCCTGCAACGGTCACTGCAATACACAAGGGTTACGCATCTGACTGGAAAGAGCCTCACGCAGCGTCTGCTTATCTGTTACGATAAAATGTTACTCTTGTGCCATGGTACAGTAGTCATTTTTCATGCCACCTCGAAGCCAACAGCTCAGAGGACAAACTTCGGCAAATACAACTCTCATACAAGATCGTTCAGTTCACCCTGTGTAGACAATGACGGACCATCCGACTGTATTTCAGATGATGAATCGACATCAATCCAGGTCATTGCAATCCAACATGTAGACTTACTAAAGTTACAACATGCTTCCGACTATCGACCGCAGTAAGAAACTTGCTTGCTTACTGATAGATATATGCGCGGACGGTACACGTTATGCAGCCTACGTAGTCGCGCACATGGAATTTTTGGTCATTCCTAGGGAAATATGCAAAAATACGGGATCCATGATTGCACGAAAACGGGATCTGATACAGGCCAATTCGAGACATAATATATGGAATCACACCTCCGAAACTACTATATGTATTCTGCTTACAAAAGTCAATCCAAGAAAAATTTCCCACCTTTTTGTTGACCAGGATGTTTAGCTTTCCTTTATTTTTCCCCTAATGTGACCGGAACTTTGAAATTAACTATTTCGGCGAATAGCGGAAGTTTATTTACTTCGGCCGAAACTTTAGCGATATTCGGTATTCGGTATTCGGCTTTTTCACTATTCGGCACATCCCTAATATATATATATTTACTTTATTAAGACAAGGAACGGGAGGTCGGACATAAAAAAATTTCAAAATTTTTCACAAATATTCATAAAGATTGCAACAAATAAAAATAAAGCAATAATAATAATAATAATAATAATAATAATAATAATAATAATAATAATAATAATAATAATAATAATAATAATAATAATAATAATAATAATAATAATAATAATTATAATAATATAATAATAATATAATAATAATAATAATAATCTATATATATAATAATAATAATAATCATAATAACTACAGAGCATCGTTTCATCATAATCACTAATAATAACAATAATAATAATAAATAATAATAATAATTAATATAATAAGTAATAATAATAATATAATAATAATAATTACAATAATATAATAATATATTCATATATAATAAATAATAATAATAATAAAAGCATAAACCTATGTAAAATACACTATAATAATAATAATAAATAATAAAATAAAAGGATGGTAAAAAATATAAAAATTATAAGAATAATTTAAATTTTTTATAATTATAATTAATATTATATTCTAATTAATAATTATAATTAAAATTAATAATTATAATTATAATTTATAATTATGATTATAATTATACATTATAATTATAATTTGTAATTCAATAATTATAATTATAATTATAAATTATAATTATAATTATAATATATTTATAATTATATATTATAATATATAATACATTATAATTATAATTATTAATTAGAAATTATAATTCACCAACGAGAATAATAATAAACATTATAATTATAATTATAATTATAATCAACAACAACAAAATCAACAACAATCAACAACAACGACAACAATAACAACAACAACGACAACAACAACAATAATAATAATAATAATAATAATAGATTAATCATAATTTGAAAACAATTATAATAATTAAATAATAAATAATAATATAATAATAATAAAAATAAAATAATAATAATAATTACATACCATAATATAATAATGAAAAATAATAATAATCATAAATAATCAATATTCATAACATATTAATAATTGAATTAAGCTTATTAGACTAATCATTTTTAGCTTTGACTAGCAGATTTGGCAGGCTGTAAAGGAGGTGTTTGAAGGTAACGTAGATTAAAGTTACATTCGTGCCCGATTTAGCCGGGACAGTCCTTTTTTTGAAACACTTGTCCCGAAAGTAGAATAAATCTCGGATTAACATAAGATTTAAGATGAGCAACAATCACACTTAGAGATTCTTCTCGTTCAAAATGTTTTAATTTTTTTTAATGAATAATATATATATAGTAATGTATAGTACAGTATCGGGCTGCATTTTATCTAACCACAAACCAACAAAACTGATAGGAGGCGAAGAATAGAAGGAGCTCAAACGGACTGCGGCATAAAAGGTCACTTCAAAAGTGACCGCCACCGAAAAAGGTCGTGCCTCTAATTTCTATATTCATATATTCTATATTTCTTATAGTTCTATATTTACATCAATAGCTATATATTCTAGCTTCTAGCACGTGCCGGGACCTATATTGTAAGAATACCCGTCTTAGTGGTCTCCTCCTAGGTTATTGGGTAGGGAAATCGATTGTGTGATTATTCAGAAGGTGCCTAGAAATGCTTCCTTCTATGAGTTTTATTTACCCTCCCCCCTTTTTACCCTAGCACTGACATGTCCTACGTCATAGAATACACCCGGTATTAGTGCCTACCCCTAGGTTATAGCGTACGGGGAGTCGATTGGTGTATATTAGAAGATGCTAGGATGGTTCCTTCTACGAGTTAGTATCCCCCACCCCCCTTTCTAACCCTTCTAGTGCGATATATCGTATGTGACGGAATACATCCGATATTTGTATCGATTAGTACATAATCAACACTGTTGAATCGATTCCTGTGGTTTACGACGGAATCGATTCATTCCTAGCATGGTTTAGCATTAGACATTACCCCTACCCCCCTTTTCTAATGCACCTGTACAGCATTTTTGTTTCTGAATGTTTAAGGTATGGCCGAGTCGATTGGCCGCTATAGCCGAACGTGGCGTTTCAGCCGTTGCGTTTTTAGAACGCACCAACATGCGTTTTTCGTAGATGGCGACCCTTCGTCAAAAACCTATCCATGACGGGTGTCAAACAGGGGTAGAATGTCTCAAAAATAAGATTCCCGTAGTTACTTTCCCGAAACGGCCAGAGTCCCCCATGGCCCCAAGCCGGGTCATTGTATGGTCACTGACATGATACAAAATAAACATATCTTTAGCAAAAAGAGGTTTTTAGAGTCTCGTATCTTTCTCAAGAACTTGGTATTGTCTTCCTTTAATTGTTTTTGGCAACATTGTTGTATCCAATGTCTTCAAGTCGCCTACGCTCAAAGGGGGTGGGGTCCACGCCCCTTAATTTTAAAAAATGGACTTAGAAAGCTGAAATTTGGGCGTGTATAGAAGAGAATAAATGAAATAGAATGGCTAATGGTTAAATTATTTTGGGCGGACATATGGGTGGAGCCGGAGTGTGGTTGCGGTGCCAGAATGGAATTCTGCCTCCAACTACATATTAGAACAAATGAGGTGTCCACATCTATGTTTTCAATGGTGTAGAATTCCTTTTTGAGGGTTTCAGAACCCAAAATGAGTTTGAGACCCCCTCTCGAAGGGTGGTCCCCCCTGAAAAAGAAGAAAAGCTTAAAAGAAGACGAATAGAAGAGAATGGTAGGAATAGAAGAAGTAAGGAAAAAGAGAGGTCTTCGCATGGCGATCAATGAGTGATTGATGTGTAGGTAACCCGACACCGGTGTGGAGCGGTGCGGTTGCTGAATTAGTAAAAATGTACTTAACATCTTGATATTAGTGTAGTTATATATATGTTTTTAATAACATAGATCTCATTTTTTGAGGTTCCCCAAAACTCTCGAATGAGTCTGAAGAGCCCCTTCAGGGGTTTTTTCTCTGAAATAAAAGAGAAAAAAGCGGTTGAGGAAAATGCTTATGCTGGAATACTGGTTTCAATCTCGCAACGACGCAGGGTTGGCAAGACCGAACGCGAGGTTGCCCCGCGCTCGCAAGGCGCGCCCCGCCCGGACACGCGAGCGCCGCAGGCGCATATTACTGCGCGAACGCGACTTATGTTCGTCAGTTGTAAGCGTTAATATACACTTTTTTTTTAATAAAATGTTTACACCACTTTGTATTTTCTTTTCAAGTAATCCGTTTTCTGTACTATGAAACAGTTATTTTATTTTATACTTAAACTTTCTTAATTTTTTTTTTTTTTTTTTTTTTTTTTTTTTTTTTTTTTTTTTTTTTTCTTTTTTTTTTTTGTAATAAAAACATATTTTTTCTACCTTAAAGCTATAACTCAATAAGGCAGTAGCGCAAATAGCCCCAGAGGGCCCCCTCCCTTCACCCTGGCTATGCGCTATGTCTTTACTGCTTTATTGCCTTACTGTGGGGTTTTACTGTTTCAAGTCCTATCCGAAACACACATTCTGGTGGAAAAATAACTTCATTAAACATACAAACATACAAGTATATACTTCTATATATAAATTATAAAAATATTTTTATTATATATATATATATATATATATATATATATATATTATATTATATATATATATATATATATATATATATATATATATATATATATATTATATATATATATCTAAAATATATCATATAAAAGACTTTACAATTAAACATCGAACATTTGAAGAGTATGGACGTGTGTAAATTTATGTTCCGTAGTCCTGCTACTTGTCTTGTATCAGGCCCCACAGGATGCGGGAAAACCTTTCTGTTATTAAACATATTAAGAGAGATGGAAATTTTTGAACAAGAACCAGTAAAAATAATATGGTGTTACAGTGTTTATCAGGAAAAATTTGCAGAATATAAAGATGTAATTCAGTTTCATGAAGGAATCTACGACATCAAATCGTTGAATAATATGGATGGTCATAAAATCATTGTATTAGATGATTTAATGCATAAGTTAAATGAAGAAATAGCTGAAACGTTTACTGTATTTTCCCATCATTTAAACATCTCTGTATTTTTTATCACCCAGAACATTTTTTATCAGAATAAGTATATGAGAGATATATCTTTAAACACCCAATATCTACTACTCTTCGGGCAGAGAAGAGACATGAATCAGATCAATGTATTAGCCTCTCAAATGTTTCCATCACAACGTAAAGGACTTTTAAGGTAATAAAAGAAGTTACATCTGTTCTCATGGTATTTAAATGTGTGAATTCATTCTAAAAACACTATAGAGTTTTGCTCGTACTTCTTGAACATTTTGCCATTTTCGATAAATTGAAACTGTATTCATACCTGAATAATGAGTACTCTGGTTGTTAAGTATTTACCTCTTATAAAAAAAATTTAAAAAACTGAAACAGCTGAAAAACGTAAACTAATCTGCATGAGTGAAAATTCATCCAGTGTGTAATGCGAAGTCTGCTACAATCTTATAAAGAAATGTCCTTTAACAAACTCAGAAGTGAAGCTCGCCGCGCACAAAAGCATCATGTAAAAACTCTCTTCTACATATAAAATCTTGAAAAAGTAAAAAGAATTACTTCAGAAGGAGGTGAGTGTTCCTACTTTACTTTTTTTCTGTTTATATCGCCCCTTTAATAACTAATGGATATCAGAATAATGCGAAGTTGGCTGTATACATATTAATGAGTATGAGAAAATGAAGTTAGATAATACTAACATTCTGATCAATCATAACAACCACCAAGTCACCTCTAGTACACTGCCTCAGAACAGTACAACCTAACAACAACTTTTTACATAGGTTAACCTTCTCCACAATTCACAACAATTACAACACCAGAGTGCCTCATACCAGAATGATTCAGCGACTATAGTCTGCAGACCTAATTCCTCAAGTTACATGATCCCAAAGTTGACAGATAAACAATAGAAGAAGAATGCTTAGGATATTAAAATTCAGACATCAACAATTCATGAAAAACGTGCCTTATATCAAGAAACCATACAGAAATTAATAGATCTTAAAAACTTACATCTATACGCCTCATTAAGTAAGTCAAGCTCGAATGATTCAACAACACCTGTGGAGGTAATACCTGTTGTGAAAAACGAAGATCCTTTTAAAAATATCCTGGAAGAGAGCTTACCAAATAGAGGTCGCAAAGCTGGTCTAGCTTTATATAATATTTTAAAAGATCAATTATCATGGAATGAATTAGGACAAATCATTATCGATAATGAAATTGCCAAAGGTTCAAATATTGTTGACTTGATAGCAGATTCTCACGTGATTGGAAGAAAAGGTGCTGTTAAAGGAGGCCTACCATCAACAAGAACTTCAAACTATTAACTTCCCCCGAACTTAATCTTAATACAAAAAAGATAGCAGACTTGGATAATTATCTCAAGATGCCTAGACCAGATAACAGAGTCCGTCAGGTACCGTCTTTTACGCTTCAATAAATTTAGCGTGTTACCGAGAGGTAAGAAATATAGAAAAACCCATACAGTAAAATCTCAATGGATTAATTCGTAATTTGTATTATATATATATATATCATATTTTATATATATATATATATATATAAAATATATAGTATATATATACTATATATATATAGTATATATATAATACTATATATTATTATATATATATATATATATATATATATGCCTGTTTATTTAGTTGAAATGTCTATGATTAAATAAAAATATACCATTTTTTTTTTAACTTTATTTCCCCCTTTTAGTAATATATATATATATATATATATATATATATATATATATATTATAGATATATAATATATATATATATATATATATAATATATATAAATATATATATATATATATATATAATATATATATATATATATATATATAATATATTAATTCAATTAAATAAATAATTTTGAAAAGAGATTTCGGAAAATATTTGATTTTCTTGAAAATATTTTCTTTAAATAAATAAATACATTAATATTTTAACAATTATATTTATTTCCTTTTCCGAATTCGTTTGATATATCAAATTTCGAATATTTTTATGTTAAAAACTCGGAAAAATTATAATTTGGCCTCAATTTTAATTTGAAATCATAGTAAATACAAAAAAAAATTGATTATATTTAGGTATGTTTATATATTTTGCATCAATTTATAACAAAGGAGTAATGGAATTAAAATATATTTTTTTTATTTTGTTTGATTTAACCCTCTATTATTTAGTGTAAATTTACAGTCAACCCCGGTAGAAAACCCCGGTTTTTCCTGATTTTTGGCCGGGGCCGGGGCCGGGGCCGGGGCCGGGGCCGGGGTTGGCCGGGCCGGGGCCGGGGCCGGGGCCCCGGTCGGTTCCTAATTGTGAGAGACCCTATTGAAAAAGGCAAAAATCAAAAAAATTTACAAATCTGTGTTACACACAATATCTCACAAATGCAATGCGATGTGATATGCAAAAACCGATTACATTTTTGGAATCAAGCACGATCAATTGCGAAAACCCCGTCAAGAAATTTCATTGTTTACCAGTGTTATTATACAAAGTAATAAAACAAAAAAGTAAATAACTATTTCTTACCAATAGCAAACCATTCACATATTAAAAATAATTAAATGAAAATTGAAAAGTTTCGTAGTTAAAGATTTTAAACTAAACTTCATTTGAATAAGCTCTAAGGTTAAAATGACAGAACATTAGCAGTTCTCCATTTTCAGGGAATAACCTATTTCTTGTGGCTTCATAAATATTTCCTCCTGTTCTAAATATTCTTTCACTTTCGACTGATGACGGTGGAGCTGAAAGGTATTTTATTGCTAGTTTTTTCTAATTCATAAAAC
>JABUQX010049573.1:15000-32500 GCA_015478945.1 Trachelipus rathkii | reverse complement strand
CGCAACGTTACTAACAAGTTAAATGCGTCTTGAGACGCTGCTGAATCACGTAAAGAGTAGACTCCCGTGAGGATGATCTCGCTCTTAGTAACCGCGGGCATAAACACTCAAATGCATTATACCAGAGACTGGAGACTAATGCACATCGCAGCATTTGAATACGTGACAGAGTGCCAAGTACTAATCGAATATAGAGACTATCACAAACCGCATGATATGCTGTCATAGACAGATACATTATCACACTACATACGCCTTATCTATATATATATACTACTATATAATATATTAATAATATTATATAATATAAGTGCGTAAGGCTACTTTTTTTGGCTAGCTTTCGGAACGCGGATTCCCTCTTAGTTATGAGTTCGAATCCTCGTTCGGCTAAGTGAACGGCATGCAAAAGAATTGTCGTCCAGTAGCCGAGATTTTCCGTAATACTTACCCGTATGCAGTTAGGCATATGTGTATTACACCAATCTCAATACACATATATCACTACCATCATAGTCAAAACATACAACAAAACAATTTATTCACATACAAATCACTCTTCTCATGCTTCTCGCATTGGGATACGAACCCACGCCAGCGGTGGCAAACACTCCGAATGGGTTGTGCTGAAGCAGGGCTTGCTATCGGGTATCAATATCCTTACACTTAAATAATGAATACCACTTGGTCAGAAACCATAAAAATACTTTCCCTGACAAGTTTCCGATCTCTGGATTGAGGTACTTTCCGATCTCAGGATTGAGGCCATGTGGTGAGAATGAAATAAAAAATACCAATATATAAATATAACTTATTAAAAGATCTTTAAAAAAATTGTAAAAAAAATTCGATAGCAACCTTGTATTTAAAAATAAAATAAATAAAGAGGACAGGCAATTATATATATATATATATATATATATATATATATATATATATATATATATCTAATATATATAGCTAGTATACTAGGTTATGTTAATATAGATAACTTATATATATATATATATATTATTATATATAATATATTTATATATATATATTACTATATATGACTATATACTTATACCGTATATACTATTAGTAGATATATATATTATACATATATATATATATATGTATCAATTATATAATATTAATATATAACTTGAATATATATATAGTAGTGTGATCATATCTTCAAGGATAATTGTCATGATTAAAGGATATCAATATCATTATACTTTTCAAATTCATATCATAATCCAAGAAATATTTTACATTTGTAAAATCTATTTATATTTCTTGAGTTTATCTTTTTAGAGTTTACATAAGTATAATATATATAAATATATATATATGTAGTATAGTAGAAATATGAGTATATTAGTAGTAATCTTATATTGAAATAAAGATTAGTAGATATAGTAGTAGGTTTTGAGATTTTTTTAAAAAAAATCTAAATTAGAATGAAGCTAATTAATGAAATAGTATACTATATATAAGTTATAATAATAGTTAATTTATGAATAATATATATACTATATATAAATAAAATATAAATATAGTATTATCAAATATATTTAATATATAGTATATATATATATATATATATTATATATATAATAAATATATATATATAATATAGTATATATATATATATATATATATATATATATATAATAATATATATATATACTATATATAATATATAAAATATATATAATATATTATATAGGAATAGATATATCTGTGTTTCAGAGATGCGTCCCATCGTACTATGATTGATATCTTATCCTGTCAATTCACACAGCCAGTACCAGCCACTATGCATCGGCCCCTATCGTCCGTGCGTGCTCTACATTACATACGTGGAGTGAGCGTCGTCATCGTGTCACGGCTCATGCGCTAGTGAGTCTATAACTCCAGAATTATATTGCTAGTGAGCCTCTACACCAGTATTTAACGCGTGAGAGTCGAGCGCTCTGACAGTGTGTGTAATAATATACATAAGGATCAGGAACGTCTGATCTAATTAATTAAACACATCCGAAATATATTGCTTATATACATATATATATAATATATAGTATATATATATATATAAAATATTACTACTTGTAAAATATTTATATATAAATAGATAGTATATATATATATATTAGATATATTATATATATCTTAAGGAAGTAAATATATATATAGTAAATAATAATTATGTATACAAAGCTACATCTATACTATTACTTATCATATTAAATATAGATATATTATATATATAAATTATATAATAATTAAATATATATATATATATATTATCAGTATACACAATACTATCATGATAATACGTAGTAATAACTAATATACTACTTACCTAGAATATATATAGATTTAAATAAATTGTGACAACTTTTTCCGCTCATCTTGTCATGAGAGTAGAACAAATTGAAGAAAGTCCCGGTCATTGTCGAGATAAAAATAGTCGGTTTCTTCTTCCACTATCCTTTCTTCAGGCTATAACAATTAGCCAATACTATGTATACTAGATATCTATTATATAAATATATATATATATAGATACCAGATACTATATATATATATACTAATACTATACTACTTATTATATACTGAGAGTACGGTATATACTATATATTTACTGTGTGAATATGTATTAGTAGTGTAGTATAGTAGATATGAGATGAGATCTATATAGTAGTATGTCTATAGGTATGAGAGTTATATACGATGATAGTGAGTAGATAGGGGATACAGATATCATATCATAGTAGATAGTATATATAATAAAAGTAGGACTGTGGGTGATGATGGAGATGAGTATATATATATATATTGATATTAAATATAGTATATAAAAAGTTATATATAAGTAATATAATATATCATATATATATATGATATCTATATATAGTTATATATATATATATATATAGTATAAGTATAAAGTATAATTTATATGATTATGATAGTATATATGTAATATACATAGTCTATATATAATATATAAGTACAGATATATAGTTATATATAATATAGTATAGTATAATAATTTGTTAAGTATATATATAGTATATATATTACGGATATAAATATATATATAGATGACGATGGGATATAGTAGGAAGATAGATTATATATTTTTATAAAATATATATATATACTAGAGTAACAAATACTATATATATAACTATATATTATTATATATTAGTATAAATTTATATATATATGTACTATATAATATATATACTATATGGTATATATATTATATATATTATATATAATATATTATATTTCCTTTTTAAATTACAGGTACGTGTCCCTCCCAATTTTCATTAAATTTAAAGTAAATGATTTAAATATCTTGTGGTGAAGGAAAATGGTAAAAAATTAGTCAGAAATGACTTATTTATACGGAGTGCAGATTAAATAGTGCATTTTTTAAAGGTGAAGGGACATAGAAATGTTTTCCAGAACCTACTGATTTACGCAATTATTACATTGCCAAAATACATGTGTTAAACAGAGTTTTTTTATTAGCAGCGTTATTCATGAGCATGATCCCTCTGCCTCTCATAGTGGCTGATTTTCCATGCGGCCAGCGACAATCTAGTATCCACTATTAACCTTCTAAGCACACTTACCTCGCAGTCATTATAACGTATCCTCACCCAGTGCATGTGTGAGATGAGCGTATACATACATATATATATATACTATATATATATGATATATATATACATTTATATATATTAATATAGATAAATATATATAAGTAGGTATAATATTATAGTAGTATATATATCATTATTTTAGTATATAGTAGTATATATATAAGTAGATATACTAATATTCCCATCCCTCCCCAACATATCCAACGAGGTATATATATGATTAATATATATAGATATACCCAGATCATAAGACTCGTGTTATATTATAGTATAGTACTATATATATTGAAATAAATAGAATAGATATAATATATGATAATATAATATATAAAACCTAATATATATATTATAATATAATATAGGTATAATTTTATTTTTATACATTGTAGGATATAATATATTATTTTCGTAGAATCTACTCTACCAATATAGTAATGAATTTAACATCATGATGATGATATATAATAGATATAATTAATTTCTTAGTTAATTAAATAAAAATTACTCGTGAAGTAATAAAAGTAAAATAATGATAATAACTGCTGTAAGCTCTACCATATATAATCAAGAGGGAATTAGTATGTTTACAGACATGATGAAGAGAAAATAAAACGTGTTAATATATGATTTTGTCAATATATCTCTGCCTCGACTGAAGCTCAAGAGATAAATAAAATCTAGACCTACTGCTACTTTTGGTCGCTGAGTCTATAAAAAACATGCACGAGTGAGTGAAGCTGGATGCCTACTGTACGCTATCTAACAAGGAGAAAAAAAGGATCTGAATGTGTAAAGGTGCGACTTAACTCTCCAATGCGTCTTTATCATTCACTCTTCGATCGTACTACTGATTATTAGACCAATATAAAAAACTCCGGTATGGGTGGGTTGAATTTGAATATCTAAAAGACTATCAGCTACCGCTTTGGGTAGTTCTAATACAGCATGTATATTAAAGTGTAATAAACATCTATACAATATAATTCAGTTTATCTAGGAATCCTTTTTATTACTAATTTTAACATTCGTAGTCTATACTTTCTGGATACTGTAAATTGTAATCCAGTACTATATCTTCATAGATCAATACCAATTTTTATATTTTTTACTTTATTAGTTCATATATAGTCTATCTTATTAGGTAGTAGGTAGTAATCTAGTCTATTCTTCGATTATTGATTTGTTTTTTCCTTATTCTCTGAGTCATATAATCTTTCACGATCTCTCAGTAAATCTTATTTTATGATAAATACTTATTATATTTTGACCGCTTTTTTTTAATTATATAGATATTCTTTTGGAAGTTCTTTTCGATATTACCTTATTTCTTGGTTATATTTTATTCTTTTTGTTTATAAATATATTAAATAAAAAATATAATTATATAAGTAGTATTAAATTTTTATTATTTTTTCTATATTTCATTATGTATCTCTATATAAGAATAAATTAGAAGTGGCTAATGATTTTTTATGTTGTTATATGTAGAAGAGATATTGTTAAGATTTTTTAGACTTAAAGTATTATAGATATTATATAGTATTTATATTAAAATACTTATTAAATTGTTATTATTATATTTTTCGGTAATGGCCTATCTTATTACTTATCATCTATAGAAAAACAAAGTTCTTGTCTTTCGCACGTTGCAATATGAATATGTACTGTAAACTATTATGTCCTCAGCTGTAGGGTTAACCACTTACCCTATGATGTTAAAACTAAGAGTTTTACCTCCCAGCCACAATACAATATGCAGTCCCGATAAAAAAATTACCCAGTCTTGACCCTGGCCCGAGTGTAGGCGGAGGAGTGGAGAGTCTTCCGGAGAGATAACCGAGATAATGTAGGAATATCATCAATCCTTGATAGAATTTATGCTATTTCGTTAAATCTAGGGATGGTAAAATCTCATTATGTGGATTATTATAACAATCACATTATCGGGAAGGCGTTTGCTAAACCCACCTTAGAGGACTAGAATTTATTGAATAATAAGATAATATATTATAGAATTTTTTTTATCAATGTTCATGATACACTGAGTTTTATCATCGTCCGTCCATGTATTCTATCCCATAATATAATACTCATACTCACAATTTTGTGGTGTACAAATTTAATAATCACATTACAAACTCCATTTACACCAGACCACATCATAACCTTATAAAAATATATATCTATAAATTTTAATTTATTTTTGTTTCATTTTGTCCAACAATATCATTTATTGTAATGTTCCTGCATATACTCATCCTCTCTTACTCTCTTCTTCATAACTCTCATTCCATCCTTATTACTTCATCATCGTACTATTCTCTCCTACTCTCATCTTCTACTCTGCGTCACTCACTCTATTCATCCCACTTCATCTCTTAAATACTTTGTCCCTAATTGTAGAAATCAACAACTAATACCTATGGATTTATTATAGTTTAATAATTGTTATAATTCCCATTTACGATTGCGGGCCAATATCTCTAAATTATTTATATCATGATTTTTGTAGAAGTAGGTCATTATTTTCATATGAGCTCAATTACCGTTTTTAAAACTAAAGCAAATTACCATCATTTTATCATGTATACTGTTTTAGTAGTAAATGTAGGTACCGGCTATATAACCATGAGTAACTCAATTACGGTGTATAGAGGCGACGAGTATATAGTGCAGTGCATCATCAAATGGACCGGGTGTCGAGAGACTCGCTTAAGTACTCGAGGGCTCTACGTAGGTGAGGACTATAAATATATACCTAATATAGAAGTTCCACCTTCCCAAGTCAGGACGGTGTCGAGTTGTGAAACTTGTTTTAGCACATAACTAGAATAATCCCTCTTATTACAATGATAATTCATATATTTTACGTATCAGTGCCTAAAATATAATAAATGTATTTATGTGGTAGTTAATTAATGGTAGATATCTAGTATAGTGATAGTTTATAAATCCTGTATAAATTGTACCGTAGTTGTCAATGATACGGGGCGAATACTTATTTTACTATTGAGAATGAGTATATATAGTATATATGTCGATGTGATGTGTGTGATGTGATAATCAGTTATGTTAGATACAAAAACGCACACAGATTACGGATGTTTGATTCCCTTCTTTAGTTCTCCGCATTACATCATGCCCAATTTATACCAAATACAATATCATAATGATTTCCAAATCACCATTTCTGCTTCCATACATAAGACACTTATTCAACTCACTTCCTATTTCGATTTTAATTCTTCGATTTCATAATCTGAAGTTGTAATGATTCTATGACCTACTCTATTTCTCTCTAGCCTATCTTTTCCTCCTATGCAATTCCGTTCACTCACATCCCTTCTTTTTATATTACACAGTATTCTCCAGCGCCTTCAACTTTCTCTATTTCATCTACTTTTACTTTTCTCTTATACATGTATGTCCTATCACTCTTTATTCATATAGCTTATATGCCTTCTCTCCTTTATATGACCTTATCTTTTTTACAAGACCTGATACCGAATTCATCATACCTAATAATAACCAATTTAATGCAGGCTTCCACTTTCTTCACGGTTATTCCTCTATATCCACGCTCATCTGTTTATTTCTTCGTATTTTGTTTCTCTCCAAAGAGTCCTTGCAGAGATTCCACCATCTCCTTTATATAGAGAGGCGAATATACTCTCATAGAATATAAGAGAACAATGTTACATGTCCCAAGAATAGTTGTATGTGTATAGGAATCTATAACCCACAATTTTGTATATTATCAGTTCTGTTTCTGCTCTTATGTCAGTCAACTACGTATCCTCAGTTCTCTCTCTTATCTAACATAACTCTCTCTACTCTGCTATCATATACATCTCTCTTCTCTCATCTCTGCTCTCTCTGCTCTCAGTCTCTCTCTGCTCAGTCATTCTCTCTACTCCATCTCTCAATACATCTACTTCCTCTCTACTCTGCATCGTCTCTCCGGTGCCGATCTAGAATTCAATTTAGGAATATGAATAACATATTATAATAGAAGACTATAAATAGTTAATATATATTCCTGACTAGTAATACTGGAAAACACTCGATTTCTAATTTTAGTCTTTCATGAATTGACTCAGTTCTTTTTACCTGTTTAAAATACGAAAACCAAGAAAAGACCTAAATTGCAGTAAAGTATTATAATATTTTTATCAAATATCAGAATTAATGATAAACAAGATAAGAAATCAGCGTAAAAATTTTCATGCCAATACAATATAAATCTTGTAAATAAGGAAGAGCAAAAAGAGATTTAAATAACAAATTCAAAATATATGTGTATACATATACATCTAACACACTACGCTGTTTCATCTAACGTCACACGCAATTGGCAATGAGAAATTATATTCCATAATTTTGGTCTCGTTATTTATGTTACTATATAATTTTTGACGTAGAATTCCAACATAAATAGCTTTGTATTTCTCGCCCTACATCAATATAACTCATTCAATTAAAACCTCATATTCATCACTTAAATAATAGTCAAGTACTTTAGCGTCGTCACATTAATCAAAGTCCTTCTAGTTCTCTTCGTGCGGCATGAGAGATCATACTATCTTTCTCCAATCTAAGCGCTATATATAACTTTAACTCTTACTTTTCACTTCATTGCTCACCTTATCCTTCTATGACCTCCTTTAACTTAACTCTACTGTACTTTATAATTTATACTCTTACTTAATACTTTACTTCTCCAGCCCTATCTTCGTCTCCCTGATAACTCCTATACATATACTATAAATCACCCTGCTACACTCTCATCTACTCCCTCTACAGCTCTACCTTTACTTCTCCACTTCTTACCTTACTACTTTACGTGTTTACTTTATCTTTCATATTTAATTTATTTTAATTTAATTTAATTCAATTAAATCTTATTGACTTTCAATGTCTTTAACTTTCCACTTTTACTTTTTAATATATATACTTTACTTTACTTTATCTGTTACTTGCCTGAGTATTTGTATTGTATTGACTATTGTATGGTGTATTTGAGTACTTCGAACTACTTTGAATATGAGTTTTTCTGCTATAGTGTACAAATACAAATTCCCTCGGATGAAGTAGAACTATAATGTAGAACTGTGTAGTATCGAATCTCTCCAACTATTGTGTGTATGAGATATCATATTAATATTTTTACATATATTGGTGTGGTTATATTATTTTTATATCATATTAAAGTTTATTCCTGATCAACCACATAAAAAAAATGTTTATATACATTAGTATTGTCTCTATATTATATACTAATAACATTAAGGTGACAGAGTTGTTGATGAGTCGGCAGGGATATCCGGAAATGCATAACTTATATAACGTACTTCTAGTGCATATTACACGTAGCTTTATTAATTAATAAGAAAACTAACATAACATTAATCATACTAAAAAAAACACTTAAATAAAAAAGTAAGGGAAAAAAAAAAAAAAAAAAAAAAAAAATAAAAATAAAATATAACTGAGATACTTGTGTTAGAAGAGAGAAGAAGACGGATGAGATAAATAATGAAGTAAGAGAATAGAAGCCCTATGAAGTCATGAGTGACTACCAGAAATAACTATAATAGGAGAAGAGAACGAGAGAGAGAAGAAAGAATATAAGAGAGAGAGAGATCGATTGGAGAGTTATATGTAATTATAATAGAGATGAGAGGATAGGTGAGAGAGAGAGAGTAGAAATAAATAGGAGAGAGAGAATGAGTGAGTGAGAGAGAGAGAGACGAGAGAGTAGATATGAGAGATATATGAGATAGAGATAGAGATATGATATAAGAGTAGAAGATATTTTGAGCCTTATACACTATAGCCATTGCATGAATTTTGTATTCTGGGGACTTATATATATATATACTGTATTACCGTGATATTTCACGTATCTCGATCTTTAGTCAGAAAATAACCAAAGACATTTCTAAGAAAAAACTTCATCGCATGACATAATTTAAATAAATATAATATAAATGTTTAAAACTTAAAAATGTACTGAAATTTCGGGTGGTTTCAGAACATAGTTCCAAACACTAACAAGATTTATTTTATTCATGAACAAATTTTGAGTAAATATGCTTCTAAAAAATTTTTCTCAAATAATATTTTATGTCATAAATAAATATGGAGATGCTTAATATAAAGATAAGGAATCATCAATACTGATCATAAACTAAAGAGTAGATTTATCTAAATTAATTTACTAGTGCCCAATAACAATGAGCTCTACTACACCTTAAACCGAAGACTAATTGAATTTGATACAAAACAGTTTCATGAAATCGGAGGAGGAGTAAGACTTTTAAGATTAATCAGAATTTATTAACCATTGAAAAAAATCGGATAATTTAAGTATTATATGTTTTACAAGCCAAAACTTCAGTATTCTATCTAGTGAATATAAGATATTTTCAGTATATATATAATATATCATATTATATTATAAAATATATAAGGTAGAGTAATACAGAGCGAATATTAAGCTATAAACTAATAATAGTATAACTAACCACAACTTATACCGGTTATAATCATATGGATTTTACCTAATATTTCTAACACAATAATATAAAATCAGTCGTCAATAGCAGATGTTAATATGCAACAACTATACCCGCTCTCCCTCTCTCCAAATTAATTAATCTTTGTTTATATGCCAAATGGCATTGAAAAATTCTGCGGGAATGCATCATATACATATACAAGACTTAAATATACATTCACTGCCGATATCAACCTAATGATCCACATCGCTTCTGTTAGCAAATCTAAAATTACTGAGCAAGACTCCGTTCTGACCAGCTCTATTCACCACCAGCCCAGCAACCTCATCAACTTCCCACAATTTCAACTCCTCCACCCGCAAAATTATAGGTTTCCCCCAAATATAAATACAAAATATCTATACTAAGTTCTCATGAGTTATACACAATTGTGAGTGTACATTAATTGTGAGAAAAGTTAGGTTTGTATTTCATATTGAATGCTTTGCAATACGTAACATATCTTATATAGGAAATAGTGCGTATGTCATGTTTATTGACCAATATATATACTGTTTTGAGAAAATGAGAGAAGTATTGCCTCTCGATGACAATATACATTCCTTATATAATGTTCTGAATTTAACTATAAAGACGATGTGCTGTACTCCCAGATCATTATACGTTAGTATAGTGATAAAATAGTTTTTCCTAGTAACCAATCTATTATTTGGAAAAAAAATTGCCTCCGATTAAGAGTATTCTCCTTACAATGTGATTTGTGTTGAATTTGACCCTTTTGTGTATAATTTTTAATGTATTATTTTTAATAACGAAGACAGTAATAAGAAATAAAAAATATAATATAATATATATACTATTAATATATATAGATATATATAAATAATTAATATTATAAATATTATATAAAATAAATATATAATATATATATATATTATAATTAATATATATATAATATTATATTAAATATAGATTATATATTAATATATAGTATATAATATTATTAATATATATATATATATATATTAATATATATAATATTATATATATATTATATTATATAATATATACATATATATATATTTAATATAATATATATATAGTTATATTATATATATTAATATATATATATAGTACTATAATTAATAATATTAATATTAATATAATTTATATATATATATATTAAATATTATATATATATATATAATATAATATACATATATATTAACTTATATAATTAATATAATATAATATATATTAATATATATATATATATAATTTACCTCTATTTGTGTGAGGAGTATTGAACCCTTAAGTCCCATTAAAAGGTTATTACCCTACCTTCTCCCAGAGTATAAAGAACAAGGTCATGCTTTTTAAGGCTTATTAACATTCAGACCTTACGCGTATAAGACCACCCACCGCTCACAGGTATAATAAGGGACGGTAATCATATGCGATCCCTTATTATATAGTCTCATCGTGGTATCAGGAAGGTAAAAAGTCACTGGTTACCAACTCAAGATAAGGTTAAGGTTTACAAACCCATCTTAAGTGAACATTATTTTAGTGTACAAATAATGATGCGAATACTTTAATGCTAGTATTATCTCTATAGATCATATATATATAATATATATATATATTAAATATTATATATATATATATAATATATATATATATAAAAATTATTAATATTATATTAATATTTTTCATTAATATATAATATATATATGATGATATATTATATATATATTACTATATTATAATATATATAGGCCTTTACTTACTTTATAAATTAATTATTATAATATAATATATATATTACTATATATATATTTATATCTAATTTATTTTTATCTATATTTAATCAAGAATACTTTAATTAATAAAAATGAAAAAATGAAAACATGTAATATGCGAAAATTTGAAATAAATATAATAAATATTTATTAATAAAACAAAAAACTAAATTAAAAGAATGAAAAAATAAAATAAAATAAACAAATTTATAAAAACAAAAATCAAAACTATTAAAAAGATATAAATAATTTTATTAAAAATTCATTAAATAAAACAATAATAATAATTTAATTTAATAAATTATATGCATTATAAATAATGCAATAATTAATAATATCAAAATGAACAAAAGCTAAAGGTCACGCTGAGAGTTGCTAACTTGAACCATGGGAAATCAAATAAAGGCGACAGTGGACTTATGCTAATATAAAGACAAGGAGATGTGTAGCGTGCAGTGCCCTTGGGCCAAAAGTGAATGGGCCGAAAGTGATTGATGTCTCAGACTTAGTTTACTCAGGTAATAATGAGCAAAAATTATATGAAATATTGTTCTGAAAAAGTGCCAGCCACATATTGTATGTGCTATATTTGGTGATTATTATTATAGTTATATAGGTTATAGGTTTATGAGTTGTATAGTGAGTATATGAAGGTTCAGGTTATATTTACAAAAATAATTTTAATATTTATAATTTATAACATTAATAATTAATTATAAATAATAACGTAACTACATATTAAATTATTGAAATTTACGCTCTCTAGAAGTGATCAATCGGTACTTTTATATATATATAAATAGTTACTATATATATATATATATATATTATATAATATAATATATATTATATATATATATTATATTAATAGTAATATATATTAAATATATGAATATATAATATATATATATATATAGTATATCATAGATAGAACGTATATCATATATATATATATTATATATATAGTATAGATATATATCATATATAGTATAATATTAATATATTATATATTTAAATATTATTATATATATATTAATATTATATATATATATATATATATAATATATAAGTGTATATAATATATATATAATATATATATACATTCAATATATATAATTAATATAATGATATTATATAATATAATATTATATTATATTACTAATAATATATATAATAGATATACATATTATAATTATAGTATATATAATATATATAGTAATATAGTATTATTATATTAGTATATTAATTAAATAATATATTATATATATTATATATAGTAGTAATTGTATAGATATATTATATATATATATATATATAGTAGTATATATATATATATATATATTAATATATATATATATATATTATATAATACATATATATAATATATATATATATATAATATATAGTAGTATATAATATTAATATTAATATTTATAGAAATATTCGTTATAGTGAAGTTATTATCTTTCTTGAGAAATCTGGAATTCATTAATGAAAAATTAGATTATATAGGTAAGTTTACATGGCATTGTCTTAATTTATGTATCTTTTGATGCGTGCTCATTTTTTTAGTTTAGATATTTAATAGACCGTTAAATCGAAATGCAAATATTTAAAATTTTATTCGTCTGGGTAAACTCTATGTGTTATTCATTAAAAGTGACTTTATCATAGTAATATAGTACATGTTATAGATAGTTATCTCATATAATATAACTCAGTTTATTGTAATATACTTAGTAAATAAGTCGGTTTGAATAACTAGTATTATGATTTAAGCTTATACCGTATATACTCAGTGAGGATAGGCAATATATTTGATAGTAAAAGTTTAATTCATTTGAATGATAATTTTAAAAATCTCAAATAATACTGCATAATATAATAATATATAATAATAATCCTTTCATAATTAAGCTTATATAATATTAAATAATACCTTATATAATTTTATATAAAATAATAAATAATATTTAAAAATATATTATAAAATAAATAATAATAACAAATAATATAATTTAAATGAATAATAATAATTATGTTTCTAAATTTTTATTCAATTAAAAGCTAGTAATTATAATTATTATAATAATAATAATAATATAAATAATATAATAATAAATAATATAAATAATAATAAATAATAATACATATAAAATAATAATTAATTAATAATCATGAATAAATTAAATAATTAAAATAATAATAATAATTAATATATTATTATAATAAATAATATTTAATTAAATAAATAATAATAAATAAACATATATATTAAAATAATAATAATAATTAATAAAATATAATTTAATAAATAATAATAATTATATATAATAATTAATAATAATAATTAAATAATAATATATAAAAATAATGTAATAATAATAATAAGATTAATAATAGTGCTAATAAATATGAATATGAAAATAATAATAAATCATAAATATTAGAATATAAAAATAATTATATATAATTAAATAATAATAATAATAATATTATAATAATTAATAATAATAATAATAATAATTAAATAATTAATATATAATAATAATATAATATAATAATTAATAAACTAATTATAAACAAGTTTAATAGAAATATTTGAATTATATATAATGAATAAGAATTTGTGGTTGTTGATATCTATCATTATGTTTTCAAATGAATAATAATATAATATATAAATTATAAATAATATATAATAATTAAATATATTAAATAAATAATTAATAATATAATTTATTAATATAATAATAATTATAAACTAATAATAGTATTTAATAATTGATAATAATTATATATATATTATAATATTATTAAATATAATAATTAAATACAATATATAAATAATAAATAATAATAATATAATAATTACTAAATATATATTAATAATAATATATAAATTAAATAATATATAATATTTAATAATATATACCATCAATCTCTGTTCTATACTAAGTATTTTTTTGTTGGTAAATAGAATATAATTTTATTTTTAATTAATAAATTATCAATTAAAATAAACACTATTAAAATAATAATAATAAATATATTTTAAATAAATTTTAATTAATAATATAATAATAATAATAATAATAATAAAGATATAAATTAATACTATACATTATACATTAACATATAACTACCTAACATATTACATACTAATAATTTTATCAAAAATATGATACATACATACATATACATATATACATTACATATAAATAACAATTTATAATCAATAATCTAATACAATTACATTACACACATATATCTATAATACATTACATAATACAATCATACATACATAACATACCAGATATTAATATACTATTACACCCTAACTTCTCTCTCCATAAACAAGCAATCATGCAGGTACATAGGTAAGCGTGCGTGAACTAATGCGATCAATGCACTGTGAGACAATCAGAACAATAGTAGTAAGACTGTAGTAGCATTAACAAGTAGTATTTATTAATAAGCAATTTGAAACATATTTACCCTAAACGAGTAATCTATTATCATAGAAATACAGTAACCACCTCACAATCACCGGACCCATTATCATCATATTCCAACGATAAATCAGTCCGAGATAATCATAGCCTACGAGAAAGATATGACCTAACCGACACCCGAAAGAGGCCCAAATTCTATAATGAGTAAAAAGTAAAGGAGATAGAGAATTGAAATTGAGTGTTGAAAAGAATGAAGGGTTGTCAGTAGTCATTCAGGAGCATATGATAGTGGATAGAGTTTAGAATGTGACAATGACGAGAAAATCATTAATGGAAAAAGTACAAGAATATAAGATTAGAATGATAAGACATAGACACCCTGAGGAATTCACCACTATTGAAAGGATAAAAGAAATGAAGTTACGCGCTTCACATTCAACAAAATCCGATATTGAGTGCGATTTGAAAAGAAATGCTAGACATTAAAGTAAGCTAAAGAGAAAGGAAGAGAAAATCGCTTAAAAGTAGAGGGGGAACCTGTGAGAAGAAGTGTGAGACTGAGCGTGCATTAATACCACTGTCAAATGTGTGACTTATTGTGGATAATATGTCTAAAGCACCACCTAACAGTCAATGTCTTACTCAGTTAATTGCCTGTAAGCGGTGCGAAACCATAAATCTGATTAGATAGGAAAGTAGGGTTATTCACCGATTAGACTTCGAGGTGCCGAACCTAGCTTGTCAAATCTCACCAAGAAGAGAGCCTATAGTATTCCTAGGAACCAGACGGGTTTTAAGAAATAGAGTTGAGAAGGTTTCAAAGATCTTAGGAACGACAATATGCAAGTTAGAGCTATAGGCGAATAGTTAGAAAAGGTAAGGAGTCGGGCTTCCCTTTATGGCGGCAATAAGGTGCTTGAGTATGCCCACTAATGCCTCGGTCTTCTTCACAGACTACCCCTGCGTACCGTGGAATCCAGTGTCTTAGAGTTTTAACCTGCCTCCCTGGCATTGTACGTAGAACTGTTTGCTGAGTTCCTCTCTTGATTGAATCGGCAGCAGCGCAGGTGATTGTGCCAATTAGCCACCCGGAATGCAAATTTAACTACCGTTCAAACTTCGGGGCCAGGCCTAAATCCCCCTGAGTTACCGGGGCCTATCTCGCGCCTCTTCGCTTTCGAACCTACTTCATAGAAGTTTGTCAGGAGGCTCATTGTCAACCTGATTCAAATGTTAATCTCAGGCAAAGGCATAATTTATCTGACCGACCTACTCGATGAGAGAAGGTGAATCATTGCAGAAAGGTATTTTCTTCAGACGAGTCTTTTCCAGTCTTAGTAGAGCGTTTTGACGTTAGATAGAGCTCAATGATGTGCCGAGCCTCGCAGTATGAGTATCTGATGACACGTTCGAGCCTCCTCGACATTCTTTGCATTTCGACAATTTTCACAGAAACCTTCTTCCTATACATTTTTGCGCAATATTAATGTATGAGGAACTCGAGATTCTTCACTATGAAGTTGTGTGCGTGTATGCACTAGTTTTTCTCTTAGAGAGGCCACGTATGAATATATTTTTTCCGGTTGGTCATCGCATCCTTGTAAAATTCAAACTCTTTTCTATCAAACAGTTATCAATACGTATCAATTAGCAGATCTCTAGCGCGCCCTTACAGCGTATTAAGTAGAAAACCGTCTTTGCCTCACGAGTTGAGCAAGAGTTATCTTCTATGCTAATCTGTCTATTCTAGGCATGCGAATGAAATCTAATTAACTGTATGCTCAGTAGAATAAGCGTGAAAACAATATAAACATTCTTCAGTCCTGAAACCCATGAGAGACAACGAATTGAGTAATATTTTTCAGCGCCAAACCTTAATACGATAACCGCACATTGTCGGCTCTGCTAAAGCGGTCTGAGACCTCACACAAAGAGCCTGAGGAACAAGTACGAAAGCCTCGATAGCCATGAGTTATTGGAGCGTAAAGGACCGGGGAGACTATTTTTTCCTGAATATAATATGCTGCTAGTAGGTAGAGCCGTTAGTAATAACTGTC
>JABUQX010049573.1:0-10000 GCA_015478945.1 Trachelipus rathkii | reverse complement strand
TTGTTATGTTAGAGCATCTCGATATAATGAGTTGCATCATTAATGTGCATTATATCAGGACATATATTGCGTTGACGTGATACATTTATGCTAATATATATGAGTGTTAAGTGATAAAGATTATAACGTCATAATGTTAGAGATAATGCTATATGAAACAAAGATAAGATTAGGTTTAACGTTTTAACAATTACACCTATATCTGTATAGTTACTTTATCTATGGCGATTAAGTTGTGTAACTTTGTTAATTAGTTATAACAAGTTTATTCGATTATGCAAGTAGTTGATAGGTTTTTGTCTTTTAGTGCGTTATTTTATCTTAGTTGTAAAAAAAAAAAATAAAAACATGTTACTAATAAGTGGCTTTTTGAATGTGGAAACTTTGTTAACGTAATAGACATACTTATTCGCTGGTACTGGTATGATATATTAATCAATGGTGTTAGAATTAAAGTTAAATTTACATGTGTAGTTTGAGTATATAAGATTAACGTTATATGTAGAGTTATGCTTGAAAAAGTTAAAGTAAATTAAGTATACAGTATTTGGCATACCATTGTTAGTTGCTTTTTACCTGTAGTTAAAGATTATGGAACTTGATTTAAAACAGTTCACATTTTAGACAAATAGATATAATGTGCTAGGATTTGTTACTTTGTAGCATTATTTTCTAGTCGAGTTGAATTGCTTTAATGTTAAGCTATATTAGATGTGGAAAACTTATTTTTACGTTAGTCTACACTTTTCTGACTTGGATTACATGTAGATATAATTAATCGAATGCTTGTTGAGAATAATTTTTAAGTTAAATGTTTAGCCTTGTGTGATTAGTTGATATATTAGATTAACGTTAATTAATTATATCAGATTTTTAGTTGAAAAAGTAAGATTTAAAGGTGCTTAACTTGAAGAAGTAAAGTATCATTTTCGTATTTTATTAGCCAGAATCGCAATATTTTTTTTACATATTTTACTGCTTATTCTGCTTAAGATGTGTTATGTTTGTCTTGTAGGCATTAATTTCTTATTATTCCTTATGTTTCTAAGTTTACTTACAAAATTTGTAGTAAACTTTTAATAGATTAATGTATTATCACTTTCGATATACATATAACTAGTAAATAGTAGTCGTGATAAGTATACCACATAATGTTCTGATTCTGGACTGTGAAACATGGTGGGATAGACGTTTAATATGTTAGAACGTTACCTGTACTGTGAAAAAGTCAAGATTTAGGTATTACTGATTAATTAGCACATATCTCAATGTTAGTGCTTTAATTGGTGTTAAGTGTGGGAGATTTCTTTTGTTAATGTATTAAACAATTTTATTCCTAGCTTAATGAATGTGTTTTGAGTATTATGTCTTTGATAGGTTATTATATTATTACTTATAGTTTTAAATAAAAAACTTTAATATATGAATTTTAATTAATGTGTGAAAACTTATTATTATGTCTAGCATACTTTTGTAGCCTGTTAGGCAAATAGATGTTATGTGATAAATTTATTGCTAAAATGTTACTATGTTAGTGTATAAATTATACGAGTTATATCGTTATAAGGTACGTAAAACCAAACAAGAAGCATAGTATTAGAGCGTAATTTTCGAAAATCGAGAACCAAACAAGAATCATAGGTCTTGCGTAAGAGACAAAGAAAGTGGGAGGAGTTTGAACTATTTCCCTCACACTTGTTTATTGTAATACAACTTCTTAAGATTCGAAAACAGGAAATATCATAACAAGCTTCGTACCATTATGTCTGTATTAGTATTGTTAGTTATTGATAGTTATTTTTGTGTTTAAGATAACTTTAGTTAATTAGATAGTCATTTATTGATCATAAGGATATTTAATAGTATTTGTCATATTAGTATGGTGATTATAATTCTAAGTTCAAAATATGATATATTAGCTTTATTGAATGGGTAAAAAAATTTGGTACGTCAGCATATATTATTTGTAGGTACGAGTATTTGGTGATAAATTTTCACCCTAAAATACAAAGGGAATGTAAAATTAATAGTGAATATGTTATTAGATAGAGATCATGTTGTGAAAAAAAGTGTGAATTGATGGTACCGGGATGTAGCAACGTCAGTTAACTTTCCCTTTGCCACTGTTATATATTGATATAGATGGTTTTCGTTATGTATTTATTGGTATATCGTTATAACATTAATATTCTTGCATCAGTTATGTTATACGTTAACGCTTTATATTTGAAGGTGTATGAAATAACACTTATGATTATTATTACTGTTTAATTTTTATTTTATAAGTTTATGTAAAAATAGTAAATTTTTTTAAATCATTATAATCACATAAAAAATATACTAATAAATTTTAATCGTGCCAAGCTAAAAGGTTTAATTTAATCTTCTTGTATAAACATTAAAAGCTTTTTATTTTAGTGAAGTTTAAAGCTTTAGCTTTCTCAATCGCTCATTCCATGGTGAACCATGATAAAGATTTATAAATTAACTATAAGTTATAAAAATATAATAATAAAGTTTTTAAATCAAATAGAAAAAAAAAGAGTGAGTGATCTAATTACATTTTCACTAAAGTTATCTACTTACTGTTGTTAAGTATTGACATTAATTTGTTAATATTAGTTGTTTATTCGGTTTAAGGTAGTGAGGGTTACTGGATGCTATATATCAATATATATTCTACATCAGGTGTATGTATTTATGTTAGCTTATATATTAGTAATGGAATATACTTTCTTGTAAAAGACCTGTATATAATTTCGGCAATTCATAAGTATTTAGAATAGGTGCAACATAATTTTATGCTATGTTCTATAATTCACAAATGATACTCGAAATATGACTGTAGTCAACAGATCAATAGTATCAATACCAATAGACCAATAGGGTTGGGACGGGTAAGGGGGAGGTAGGTGGGTGGTTTGATATACTGAATTACTGATTTACTAATTGTTTAACTAGTGTTAATAAAACACAAATTTTTTTATTACGTTTTAAACATAAACAAGAACAAATTTTTTATTAGTAAAAACAAAAAGTTTAAAGAAATAAAGTTAAAAATAATATAATGATTTTATAAACAAAAACTAAATAAAGTAACAAAGGAAATAAATTTACAAATAGCAGATTAAAGTTTTTTTTATATAATAACAAATAAAGATTATAAACAGGTAAGGAAATAGTTTTGAACAAAGTTAAATTATAGTTTCATAAAACAAAATGAAAAAAAAAGAGAAAATGAAAGGCCACGTTCTATAATGTTTTGTTAGTTCTTCACTGTTGTTAATAGATAATCTTTATAGAACTTTGTTATGTTAAACTGTTTATTCCGTGTATTAGGGTATGTTAGTGTTCCGGTGTATTTTTTATATATTCTTGAGCTCAGTGACTAGCGATATTAGTAGCTTTGTTAGCCAATAAAACACTTATTTGTTAGGAGCGGTAGTTGCATAGTATTCCCGTTGCTCAGAGTATGATAATATATAGGTACCGAGAGTGGATGTATAAATAAATTTGACAGCTGTATAATCAAACTGAAAGCGCACTTACACTATGATTCGATATACGCTTAAGATATGATTATGAACAACACGTGGTATGAATATACACGCGTACTATGATCTAGCTGGTATGCATGGAGTTCTTCTACTTGTATACTTAAGTAATTAGTGAGTATATTGAGCTAATTGTTAGCCGAGTTTTATTGCAGAGAAGGCAAATTTAATAGATGAGAACTTGTTAGATGCATTGTATATATCTGTATAATTTCCATATTCACCAGATGAGGAATATTATTGCTGTTATGTTAGCTTTTGAATGTGAAATCTTTGCTCGCGGTTTATGCTGTATGATTATTAGAGAGTATCTCGGAGTTAATGACATTCTAAGAGATAATTACGAACACTAGATGGCGTATAGGAATAATTTATGTTAAAATCGTTACTAAAATTGTACTGTGCAAAAGATTATTAATATATGATTATTTATTTGCTTTTAGTACATTGTTTATTGTTTGCAATAAAAATGTGCTGTTGGATAAGTTATGTATTGTATGCAGATGTTAGTTACGTCGTAGGCAATGTTGTTTAACCGTATATTTCTTAAACACGAGCTGTTTATAAATATAGAGTTGAATCTTGCGTCTTATTCTTCGAGATATAATGAATTGCCGATTAGGGTATTAGTAGATCCTGTAGTTCGCCTGTGATATTGCACATATACTGGATACTAATGAATCTCCAAGAGAATGTTAGCTTTATTTCGATGTGCAAAAGAGTGCGTTACGATCTTACGCATGGATCATTGATCAGCTGTCTGAATCGCCCATACACTACCACAAGGCTTCGTGAGAATTAAATGGTGTCCAATAGATAAAATATGATACCCGATGTATAGAGAAGCTATAATAAGCAATATCAGCTGGAGAATATTAGTCAAAATCAAATAGTGTCAAAGTACTTCTGGTTAGGACCTTCTTCTCGCTCAATGGTTATAAGGTATCTCTACCTTACTTGAGCGTCCATTAGTGACTGCACAAAGAGCAGTGTTTCACACTGTTAACTGTTATTCATCGAGCATCAATAGATTTGATATGAAGGTTTGATGGGAAAGTGTAGCGTATTCATTCAATCTGGCACTTTGCGCTTCAGTGTGATGCCACCTGGTCTTCAGCTTGTATTGATGTAATAATATCTCTGGTCTACGGTATTGGCGAATGAGATAGGGCTCATTAGAGTAATACAAAAATTGTGCAGAAAAGGTATCAAAGGATCAGAAAATGGTTGTTAAATCAAGACGCACTGCTTGAATTGAAAGTAAAATAAGTAGAGAGAGAGTAAGTTTTTAGAATAAGAGTGCGTAAGTGCAGGTTACCGTTCTTCGGTACAATAGCCACATACCAAGTTCTAGATCATAAGCTTAGACTTATGAGGGAATTATGTTGAAAGTGTAAGAAGAGGGAGCGAGGCGTGACGGTGTGCAGAGAGGGGGGGGGTGGAGGCGGGGAGATGTGAACAATCTGAGAGCTATAAACGTCAAGGTCTAAACGTCGATTACTATCAATGATGACAGCAAAATGATAATATCAGAGCAGAGTGATATATGAAGTAAAGCTGTATTTTTCGCTTAAATAATACTGAGTTACTAAATGTATTGAAGTGATATTATGTCGAAGTGATGAGTCGAGAGAGAACGAGCTGAGGAGCCTAGGGGGGTTGGTTTAATTGCCAATTAGTAAGATTACGAGGTAGGGTGTAGACTACAATCCCAAATTTTCTCGTATATCTATATAATAAATAGTTATAATAGTCAGTAAAAATTTAGCGAAAAACATAATCCTGGTTCTAGACGCTATTGATGTATAGAAGACCGAATATAATGTTCATATAAACACGTTTGTAATAGAGAGATTGAGTTATGTCAATTAGAGCTAAAGAGGAATCTCTGTCAGATCAGAAAAAACTTGATAGAAATCATCTATGGATCCATACAATGGAGGGGCGTGTGAGGTGGCATGCGAGGGGAGGTGAATGCGCATGAACAGAGAGATGGACGGCTGCCAAGAGGCTCCAGAGGGACACGACCAAGGGCATCCAGAGGTGTCTTGAATATTTTTATAATATAATTTTTGAAATAAATAAAGTAATTTTATAAGTTGAAATATAACAAATAAAGTAAAATACATAAAATACATTTTCATCTTGTAATTATGTTATGTTCAAATGCTTTAACTTATTTCACTACATTTTCTGCGTACAATATTTTTTTATTTATGTTTTTACTAAATCTATTTATTTAGTATTATTTATAAAATATTATTTTAAATATATAAAAAAATTTGATAAATGTAATATAATTTAAAAATTTTAATTTTTATTATAAATTTAATTATATTAATATGCACTTGAATTTTATTCTTTATTTATATAATTATTATTTCTTCTACTATATGGATTATAATATTGAATTATGTATCTTAAGAGTATATTATTCAATTAATAATAAAAGATATTAATAACCAAGTTCTCGAGAGAGTTTTGCACAGTATATACTCAAGCCAGTATGCGCAACATTTCCACACTATATTATATGTTTCTGGGATGGGGTTGGTGGATCACACGCTAATTGGACATTGTAGAAGAGATATATTTTATTAATATAGACTCACATATATACTCGAATATGGTACTAAAAGATGGATTGAAAGAGGTAAAATACTCGCAAGTTTCAATCGATCTATTATTGTGTTAAATCTAATTTCCTATAAAAAGCTCATAGAGAGCGTCTGTCTATTGCTATTCCTACATTTTATTTCATCATTATAAAATAGGTAAAATATCACTTATCACAATAAAATTAATCGAGCAGTCTTTGATCCAGTTAAATTCGGAGGATTCCTATATATGATAGGGAGTATTACCTCGAGGTTCATCCTTCTCAGAGATTTTTATCCAGCACAGATAATTGTTAAACGGTGTATTATTGGTGGAGGAGATCGCCTATAGGTTCTCATCGTGTAGGTAGCGAGTTTAAGTCGGTTCGCGATAACATGTTCTTTAGATTTAATACCCCATATATTAGTATGGAGCTACCACCTATGTAATATTATATGATAGTATATGTAATCCGAGTTTTACTAGGTACTTCAGTATACGTTACAAATAATCAAGTCTATATTCGAAGGGGCAGCATCATCCTTGGGCGTCGGCGAGCTTCAACTACAATCTTTTAAACATGTGGCAGAGAGAAGATAGCCCAGTCATATGAAAATATTGTTATATTAAAAGCGAAGTTATTATATCTAAGCTTCTACAACGTAAATATTCAAGTTTTCGAGGGCCAGCATCCCTATGGGTATGTCTACATTACAATTTTAAACATTGGCAACAGTATACACTAGAGATAACCTTATATAGTATGATTATATGTGTATATTTACCGTATAAAAGTTTTCAGCTTCTCTACATCAAATATTCAATAGGTTTTCGAGGGGACCAGTCATCCACATATCCTGGGGTGCTCACTACAATTTATCACATTGCAAAGTAACGAACCTTTATAAATATATTGAATAGGTGTATTAACCGAGAGTTTTACAGCTTCTTACATCTAAAGATTATTTTAAGGTTATTGGGGTGGAATCCCCCATCTGCTGGGATCTAAGATTACATCCACTTAATTATATAGTATACGGTCATGACTAACCTAGGACATGATCGCTATGAGCTCTATGAGATCATTCATCGGAATTTATGTATGCAGCTTATTGAGAAAGCGGAAACGGATGGACATCGCACGAAGGTGTAAACATGGTAATATTTGTAAATTTAGTGACCAGGAGAGGTGGCTGGTGCTAATTAAAATCGTTGTGAATGTAAAAGGACTAAAGTCTGCGCAGGAATGGTCTTAGTGTTCCTCTCTAAAAGGCTTCACTTGCGTTGCTTACCCGTGTCCATGTAGGCTTGTAGCAATAACCTGTGGTAGTACGCCGAGAACACTTCCTCAAATTGCACAATCACTTTGGAACATCAGAATGTCTATCATAGAAGGAGATTCCAACACAGTCTAGAAAGTCGTTGCTCATCCCAGCATGGACATATCTTAAGGCGTGCTAGTGTGAGAAAATCTGATAAAATATGTATCGCAACACTGTAAACGTATTAGAGGAACATTTACGATTGTTTGTGTATAGATAGAGAGTGGGTGCGTAATCCGCCACACGTCAGAGGAGGACACATCGATGGGGACGATAACGCTCGTATCAGTAGATGCAACAGTATTGGTCATGATAGTGATAGATCGACACTGAAGTACTTAGATTACGCGAGCCTCCAATTTTTTGGTATACTATACGGCGGAGATACATTATACTCTACTACTATCGTACTCGAGTGTAGTTCCGGGAACCGACCGACCTGGGAGACGAAATGATAATACATTGGATGATTCAAGTAAAACTTACAACTACAATCTTTACGAGAGATGATAATGATCGTAGGTTTAGGCAGAACTGCGAACTGGAACAAGACACTAAGTGATGCAATAAATAATGAATGAATAAAAAGAAAAAATATATATGGTCGATAAAGTATGAATAATAGTATAATAAAGATTATAGTAGAGGATAATTATATAAATAGAGATTTTGCACATAATAACATATAACTAACCTATATAATATAGAGTGACATCAAAATAGGAGGAATTGAACTCTAAACATCTATAGAATAACGATATAATATAACCTATATAATAAAAAGTATATGTGAAAATAATAATCAGGAGTATAGCACCTGCCGCTGCGGTACATATAAGATAGAGATAAATAATACTATATGTAATAGGAGTGCAGAATCAACAACATTGTGCAATAATATTGCTTTCTATCTGAAACATATAATAACCTTTGCGAGCACCGTAAGAGGCGGTAGCTCGCTGGGCTTTCTCTTAGTTTCGATTCTATCTATATTTCTTCCTCTCATTTATCTCTTCCTTCACACCACACATTTTCCTCTATCTCTATCTCTACGCACTATCTCTTTTCTTCTTCTTCTTCTTCTCCCAACTTGAGAAAAAAAAGGTAGATAAGAAGAAATATATATATATATAATATATATATATATATATATATATATATATAGTATATATATATATATATATATATATATATATATATATATATATATATAATATATATATATATAATTACTATATATAGTATAATTATATATATATATTATATATATATATATAATATTATAAAAAGAGGACATATTACTAGAAACATTTGTGGTTTATTAAATGATTAATATTTAAAAATTATATTTATTAAAACAGATAGAATATCAAATACAATATCAATTTTGGAAAATTAACCATATAGAAACAATTGCAAAATTGATATTATTAAAACAGTAATTTCCTTAAATTATTGCAAAATTTATCATAACTGTTTAGTTGCATAATCATAATTGTCAAACACAATTTTTCTGTGTAAACTCATCATAGCCATCCGTTATACCTGTCTCTTCCATTAGCTATCGCAGCAAGTCTTGATGCCTTAGAGCAGACCGAAAGAGTGTTCTACTGTACTGGTGATGCATGTTGGGCGAGTAGTATCATCAAAGCCTTTTTCCCATTGAGGGTTTGACAGTTTTTCCGTCTTAAGACTTTGGATGGTAACAATATCTTTTACAAACATTCCACTCAACTTCTTGTCCTTCAAAATTTTGTTATCCAAAGTTTTCTAGCTCTTCTTCTATGCCCTAAGTGGTAAAAACTATAAAATGAAGCTTGTCTTCTTTATACTCATCGATTTGTTATGGATGGCATGTGAAAGGATGTAGATGTAGTCAACTGGCATAAATAGGTGTATTTTTAAGTAGAAAACGTTAAATTCCGGAAAGGAAGTAGGTTATAAAGATCCAGAGTACGAGTTATTAAGGTGCTCGTCCGAGAACGGTCCGGTGGCGATGGGTGCTGTGATGGTTTGCTGCGGGTTGCTTGCTCCTATCTATCCGTGTATTTTCAGATCAAGTCCCAGTTGCTCTGCGATTTCATTAACTTCTTTTACTTCTTCATAATGATTTTTTCTTGCACTCTTTTCCGATGGCTAATAACCATTTCCACAATTAGTTGAATGTGCTGCGAGGTTTTGACGATCTCCAAGGTCCTGGATTGGAGAGCATTTACACTGCTCTAACATCGCAGATAGTTCGTCGACTCATTATCATCAGCCAGTATGAATGACGATCTTACTTCATCGCTCGTGCAATGAAAAGCGCTTCCTTCCCTTGTGCGTGTATTTCTTTCAATGTGAAAGGATGTCCGTAATTCTTGCGATCTATTCGTAAAAGTCGCCCTGTTAAACACTTTCTGATGGCACTGTTGTCAGACTATTGGTTGGCAATGGCCTTGGGATTGTGGGCATATTTTTGCTTCTCAAGACTGTCCTCGGGCGAATAAGACGTACTACTGTCCTTTATTTGTTCACAGAATTGGG
>JABUQX010049572.1:57500-77712 GCA_015478945.1 Trachelipus rathkii | reverse complement strand
TAATAATAATAATAATAATTAATAATAATAAAAGAATAATAATAAATAATAATAATAATAATAATAATAAAAAAGAAATCATAGGCGAAAATAATAACAAAAAATATTAAATATTAGTAAAAATAACAATTAAAAAAAAAAAAATAATAATCAATTAAATAATAATAATAAGAATAATTCAATAACAATAATAATAATAATAATAATAAAATTAATAATAATTAATAATAATCACCTAAAAAAAACATTTTTAAAAACACTAAAAGACGCTAGATAAATCCTAAATTACCTTGAGACATTGCAGAGGAGCAAACTGTGACAAATATTAGAACAAATTTTCAGACTGAAGTTAGTTACAATTGAAAAGGGGCCGGAGTTAAAAAATTTAGTTGGTAGACAAAGTACGTTTTGAACGATGCAAAGAAACGAATATCTAGGAATTTAATTAATTAACAAAGCAGGACAGGGACACATACAGTAAATAATGAAGTGGGCCTGTTTCATATATGTTATGAAGGGTTTAATGGTAGTATAATTGTAATTGATGTATAAAGGATTCAAAGAATCAGAAGAGACTTGCTGTCAGGGGGCATGGAGGTTAAGCAACTCAAACTGTTGATATTGTTCGAATTTCAAGGGGACAGGATGAGCATGCTTCAGAATGAGTTCTAATAGGAGAAGATTCTTTTGAACTCGACAGGAGCGGCATAAGGTTCTGTGACTAATTCCCATGTGGGCACATGCTCGAGAACGGAGAAGTCTGGTGGTAGATCCTATATAGGAGCCTCGCTCACAACGAGGACAGGTATACTTATAGACGACTCTGGACTCAAACAGTGCAGGGTAACGGTCTTTGTATTTGAAAAATGAGCCAATTTTTGAAGAGTTAGTCAAAATAATATTGAAGCGGATATGAGGGAACGAGTGATTAAGAGAGGACTCCAGTTCCTTTTTGAGTGCGACAGTGGTATGGCCAACAAAAGGAAATGAGACAGGTATAAGTCTTTTTTTAGACACAGCGTGGGTCGGTAGTTTGGTTTGATAAATATTTTGGAGAAACCTTTTAATGAGTTTTTTAAAAATCGGCAAGGGGTGTGTTGTATACAAAAAGTATTTTTTAAGAAATAAAACTCGTTTATATAGAGACTATATAATCATATACATATATATATATATATATATATAGTATATATATATATAATATATATAATATATTATATATATATATATTATATATAAACTAATATATATAATATAATATATATATTATATATGAATATATAATACATATATATATAGATACTGGTCTATATATTAAAATATTTGAGATATTTCCTGCATAACAACTTTATTTATGTTAAAAACATTTTCTTGGTTGTTCTAGGGGTTAACGATAATGTTTTATAATATATTTTTCTATATAATTATAATAAATGACTTAATCTTCCTCCATTATTGTTTAAGTATTTTAGTAATTTTTAATTAATTTATTGTTCTTTTTTAAATATATATTGTATATAAAATATATGTATAATGTTAATTGGATTTAAACATTCATTATTTATAACAGTATTGGGAAGACAATTATTGTCGTACTGCCAAATTCATGAATTCAGACACTTTTTTTCCGATCCCACCGCCATCTGATTGTGTGGCATGAGAGCCTGCCGCCATTTTTTTTAATGGGTTAAAAGCGTATTTAATAGGGGTGAGTCTATATTTAATTTTTTCGTTATATTTGAATAAATCTTTTATATTTATTTATGAATAATTTCAAAAAAAATAAGAAAATTTGTATAAAAGATTCTCAACTATTTCCAAAAAATAGATAAGTGGAGGTTATGTTTAATCAACGTGAGAGAGTAGCACGAGTTTGCAGCGAGGAGTCGCCGGTTCTGATAAATTATATATATATATATATTATATATATATATATATATATATCATATATAGTATATATATATATTATATATATATATATATAAATATGTAAATAGTATAATAATATATGATAGTACTAAGCTATATATTATATATATATATATACTATATATATATATATATAATATATATCATATTATATAATATAATTAATATACTATATATACTATATATATCATAGATATATACTATATATATATATATTGATATATATATATTATATATATAATTATATATATACTAATACTATATATATAATGTATATAACTATATAACATGAAGGTATAGAATAAACGAAAAAATCACCGCGAGCCGAGCAAAACTTGTACGGACAATTTGTTTACAGACCAAAGATTAATGGCACCCAAAATTATAAAGCATTAACGGTAACTTATCATATAATCATAGTATATGATATTTATAATAATATTCACTTATATAAATATACTATAGTAATATATACTATATATATACTAATATAGTATAGTATATATAATATATATATATAATCTCAAGTATAACTTTCTTTTTGATGAAACCACTTTATAGGGTATAGCCGTAATAGGGTTAAAAATTTAGGTGAAGGTAGGTTTAGGGTCAGTAGGGTTAAGCGTTAGTTAGGTGTAGGTGTAAGGTTAGGATAGGTCACTTTTTTTTTCTCAAATTTAATGATTCTATCACATTTTCTAAAAAAAGAACTAACCAATCTATCATCAGCAAACTTAAAAACTAAATACTGTGTTTCCTTATAAAAATCATTAACATATATATTTATACAGATTGTATCATAAAGCATTTATCTTTAAAAGAGGGATTAAAACACACCCCTTCCCCTCTACGATCAAAACTACATACTAACGTCAAAATTTACCAAGAATTCACTCCAATTATAATCAGAACGTTTGCCAAAATCGTAAGAAATGTAACAAACAAGTATCACTTTAATTTAATAATTATTAATTTTAATCAATTTTATTAAAGGAAAAGACGATTTTTATATTTAATTCATATTTATCTACATTTCTTTTTCAATTAGTCCTAAGTCTCCCCATTTCTTTGCAATCATTCTTCTTATTCGTACTTTCCCTATAACATATATATATAGTATACTACTAATTATAATATATATACTACTATACTAGTATATCGATATATATATAGTATAATATATATGATGTAGTCATATACTATATATATAATACTATATAATATATAATATATAATTATATAATATATATATATTATATATTCAGATGGTATATTCAGGTTGTCAAATTTTTAATTATCCGAGGATGCGGATGCCTAATATTTCACATTCGCGGATGCGGATATTTAATGTTGCACATCAGCGGATGCGGCTGTTTTCAATATATATATACTATATATAATATATAATAATTACTGTATATATATATATTAGTATATATAAATATATTATATATATTACTATATATATATATAGATAATATAGTATATATAATTATATATAGATAATATTTATAGAGAGTAGGAGAGGATGAGACGGAGAAGAAGACGAGAGAGAGAGAGAGAGAGAGAAAGAATTATATTTTGACAACACAACAAAAACCATATACTCCAGATCTGACTGCACAAATAAACTCCTTAACACACAAATCTCTAATCTCGTCTCCACCTATAAAACAGAAAAATTCAAGAAACACCTAATTGACAATATGGCTAAGCCTAAAAAAAAGACATGACAAGTAATAAAATCGTCTCCATAACTCCAAGAACAACGTTCCAACCACAAACGAAGTTTTAATAGGACTAAATAATTCCTTCCATTTCCAAAAACAGCACTGCAATAATCCTTGCACCAACTACAGTATATTCCGAATATCACCAACACAAAACTCTAGAGTTCTAGCCCCACACAAAGTTAAAAGAAAAATAATACCACCAGAAGCTCAAAAACAGTGCAATTAGAAGTCAACCCCAACCCCTTTTCTACACAAGAAATAACTATGTTTATCTAAACCTTAAAAAACTGGCCAGCTTGCGGCACGGAAAACATCTCTAACCTACGCATAAAACACTTTGGACCTACCGCTATATCATTCATCCCTCCTTTCCTCCTTGTGCAAACTAATGGAGATCATACTCACCAAAATCCAACCAAATTTTCACTCCCTAAATCACCAACATTGCTTTAAAAATTTCCATCCAACTCAATGGGACGGATTCTACCAAATATCCACAAAGAACAGATCACAAACGGTGTTAATTAAAAAGTACACCCAGAACAATCCCACAGAACAATAATTCTGGCTATTGAAATTAGTAAAGCCTTCGGCACAGTTACCTGGACACATTCTCAGTAGTGATAGAGCATTTACAGAGACAACTGTGCACACGTTTTATACCCACACGTGCGCACATATATTAAGTAATTAGTGCCTACAGCCATGTATGAGCTCACATGCGTTCATGTGCATATGCCCATGAGCGCATTTTGTTGTTTTTGTTTGTTGTTTGCTTGGCTGCGTGAGCACACACACACTATATATATATAATATATATATATATATATATAGTACTTATATAATAGTACAATTATTATATATACTTATATATAATATATATATTATATATATTATATATATAATTATAATATTAATATAATATAATATACTTATATATATTATATATTATCATTATATACTTTATATATTATATAAATTTTATTTATTAGATTTTATTTTTTATTTTATGGGATCTATCTTTATCAATTAAATATTAATTTTCTTATTCTTTATTTACATTTATTTGTTTTACTTTAGTTCTGTTGTTAAATATTCTTTCATTTTAATTTTTATCAAGTTATTATATACTTTTTAGCTGTCCCTAGTTATAGATTTGTTTAAAGTTAAATTTAAAATGGTAGCTCTTCGTTAGCCCTTAAATTCAATTACATGGACAAAAATGTTTCCTGAACGAGTCGAGTGTTTGGAATCTACTGTCCCTTTTCGGGATGGTTAAGACAAGGCATATTTTACTGTACCACCAACTACGTGTGCAAAAGTCGATATTTGGAGATCCTTTTTAAATTAAGAGTTTTTTTAGAGTAATTCGGACGAAAATATGTTCCGTTTTTTTTATTATCTCAATCGCCTATTTCCCTTTGAGCTGCTTCCGAATAATTATTTTTCCTTTTTTTCCAAGCACGTAATAAAAATATTTTTTTCCCTTTTTCTTCAAAATTTTTAAGTTGGGTTCTTTGGGAAATATAATTAAGTCGTCATGGCCAAGTACTTCACTTTTTATTATTATCAATAATATATATATAATATAATCATATATATTAATATATCATATTATCATTTAGCTATATATAATAGTATATATATATATATATATATATATATATTATATGTATCATAATACTTATTATATATATAAGTCACTACTATATTAGCAAATATACCTAAATTATACTATAAGTATAATATATATATATTATATATATATATATATAATATATATATATATTGATCTCCCAATTTGAAGGGATATAATTATCGGATAGCTTTCAAACTTAGCCCACATAATATAGCTGGCAGTGTCGGCCAAGCAGAGGTGAGGTTTCACGCCGCTACACCACCCGCAAGTAGGTGCTGAGTCCTTTAACTTGGATGTCTCATCCAGATGAAAAATAAATAGCCGACAGGCTTCAGCGAAAGATTTAAATTCAAAGAGTTCGAAGCATGAGTTGGCTCATGATGTGGATCACAGAGCGACTCCGGAGGCGGAGGCGGAGCCAGAGTTGAAATCAGGTTAAAATCGTATAATAAACCCAGTAAGGTATCTTCACCTATGTTTTAGAAGCTATCAAACTTGACCGTAAGGGTTTCAAACCCTCAAAAGTGTCCGAGGACCCCAGGAAGGGGAGTTCATGAAGAAAAAGGTTGAAATAATGGAGAAATACATGGAGAGTAAAATAGGAAATATGTTAGAGAATGGATGCAAGAAGAAATAAAGAAGTCACGACTGGAATACTTAATGACTGACGCTGCCTGAGCCACCGATTTACGGGAGCCACAGCCGTAGCCAGAGTTGAAAATAAGGACACAGACTTATTTATAATAGACCGAGTAAGGTATCCTTACCTATGTTTTCGGCCTCATAGAACTCAATTTTGAGGCTGGAATTTCAGACCTCTCAAGGGTGAGATCTTGATGCTCCCTGAAGAGGGGAAGGTAACCAGTAAGAAAAAAATGAAAGAATTAAGGAGAAATTTAAGAAAAGTAAAGAGAAGAACGGACAGGAGAAAGGAATTGAAGAACTTAATAAGAAGAGGTCGGATTACTGCGAAGGGCTCATTGTATGTGCCATATAATCGGAGAGCCACTGCTGGAGTCAAAAGTTGAAAAATATAAGATATATACGATATAATAAACAGAGTAAGGATTTTTTACGTATGGGTTTCGGACTCAATAAAACTCGCGAATTAGAGGTTAAAAGTTCTTAATGCCCAACTCGAGACACCATGTGAGGATGACGCTCCCCACGAGAAAAAGAAAGAGAAAAAATTAGAAAATTCATTTTTAGGTGACGCATAATTAAAAAGAAGCTATGAAATCCAAATGAAACGATGACGAAAGAATCGATATCCTAGAGGAAATCAGACAAAGACACTCGGTCAAAGGTGCATAGTTTTGAATTGTGACGTCCTTGACGTTTAGGTGTTATTTTGGTATGGGTATGAGGTAACCGAGTGTTTGATATTTCTTAATAATGGGAAATCCGGAGGTGAGGGGCGGGATAAGATCGTGTGTGAATATGTATTTAAATTAAGTTTTAAAATTGCTGTCTTGGGGTGAACTCTGAATGTTGAGTTTTTTCCTTTTACTCAGTAGGGTGCAGAAAACAGAGATGATCGTGGATTGGAGATATCTCGCATTTACTATTAATAAAATTGGTACTACGAAACATAGATCTCGGCAGCACAGATTGGGTGCTTTGAACGACCAGACATTTTTTGTTTCAGTTAGATATCGAATCTGGAGAAAATCGGTATGTTATGGGAGTAGTGTATGTATTGACTCAATTCGCATCCTCATTCTCATAACATCAGCATTAAATTTGACATTCGCACCGACATTGCATCCACAATTCACGATTTTGAAAAAATCATTCAGCTGCCTATTGCCGCAATCCGCAATTGTATAATGCGGAGATGTTTGCCGATGTATTAAAAAATTAAAATGTTATTAATTTGTTTTCAGGTTCGTACGAATTAAATTTTTTGGATTCAGTATTAAATAAATAATTATAATCGTGCCCTATATACTAATATATATCTATACGTACCTATATATTAATAATTTATATATATATGAATACTCTCTCTCGTGAATATACTATAATAATACTATATATTATTATACTATTATACATACATATATATATTTATACTATATATATATAATACATATTATTATAGTATATATAAGAAATATATATTATATTTTTATTTCATATATACTGTATATTATTATGATTTATGCACACACCACCACCACACCACACACACACACAACACATACATTGCCACATAACTATATATTATATATATATTATAATTATATTAGCATTATATATATATATATTATATATATAGTATATACTATATATAATATATCATATATACTATAAATATATATTAGTATATATATATATAATTATATATATAGCTATATATTATATATATATATATATTATACTATTATATTTATATATATATATTTAATAATATATATACATATGATAATTATATACATATATATATATAAATTATATATAATATATATATTATATATAAATATATTTTTTAAAAAACTGTAAAATAGCTAATACATCGTTTCAAATATATGTCAAAAAATGGGGGAGAGGGTTTTAACTCCATTTTTTCAAAGGCATTATTTAAGAAAGCTTCTAAAAATTATTCAGTTACTACTTGAAACTTGTACGACCAGTTACTACCTTTTAAGCTCGAACGGATCGAGCGTTTTTATAAAAGGCATCTTTCGTTAAGTCGCAAGTTTCTATCGGCTTAGCACTTTAAATCCTTGTCTAACGATCTGTAGTGCTCATTTTCAACTAAAAAATTAATCAAGAAATGTCCCCGCATATAATTAAGGATAGGATATCGAGCGCTGAAAAAATCTTGTCATCTCGTGTTTTAAGAATAAATCTAATCCATTCCAAAACGGCTAATTATGTTAAGTTTATAATGTTATTTTTTAAGTTCATTAATTCCTTCTAGATTTGGATTCTAATGCCACAGCAAACACTTTTGATTGTTGAGAAAGTTCCTCCTTCTATTAGCATTTAACGAAACATTTAATTAGGTTATTTGACAAGTCAGTTCTCAAGTTCAAAACTGCAAACTCTTTAAGGATACATCAGCTATCATCGTGGATGCCTAGGGTTTGTTTCATAAATCCTTCTCCAGATCTTGTAAGTAATTTGTGAGTCCCTTAATACAAAGGTTATAAACTTTACAGTCTATTTCAATATCAAATTTCAATTAGGAATGCGTCTTTCTTAAGTGACAAATTCCAAATGCATTCGATTGGGCTTCATTTCGTCTAATTTTTATTAGTCGTGCTTTCTTACCTGAAATTTCAGGCTTCACTTACCTATATCGAGTGCATGCAAATCAAATTAAGAAATGTCTTATAAAAACAAATTTTACTTTTATCTATCTCGATACTTAGAATGCCAGCTCTTATATCTGACAAAATTCTCTAGAAAAGTATTTCGCTGTCATTTGAAGAACATGTCAGTTTACTAATTCCCAAGGAATAGCAATAGTTCAAATCGAATACGTTCGAGTCATTTTTAGAATTTTATATCTGCCCTTCAAACCAGTTAAATAGCTTAGGCACGGAATGCCTTTTTTTTTCATTTCAGACATTTGGAACCTATTTTTGTTCACCCTGTTCTTATTTGTTCGAAATCAAAACATTTACCTACAAGCGTTAAAATTTGTCATTAAGTCCTTTTCTATATACGTACGTATAGATAATACTATGGTTAAAAAACTTTAGTCACATATATCCTATGCCTTTTCTAGATTTTATTAATTAGTCACTGTCTAATACATATCTATTTATGGCTCTTAAGGGTAAAATATCGCATAGTGTTTAATCAGCCTTCCATCTCCTAAGATATGGATTGGCGACAGCTTCAAAAGTCCAATCGGACTTCATTCCGAAACAAAAAACCTATCTACTTTACTCAAAGCGGACAGAGGAAAGGGGAGGGACTTCCGCCTGCTAAACATGACCACGACGCATGAGAGACAAAAAATCTTTCAACACCAAGGATGCTTCATGCTTCTATAGACAGACATTGTTCTTTCATTAAATATATTGGCAATGGTTCTTGTAACGTTCTTTATATACCTTATTCTCTTTCTAATTTTCATTATTCGCCAATCAATTAACTTTTTATTTGTCTTTTCGATACCAGTTTACGCCAATAGACGAATTCAGGGTCACTTTCCTCATGAATTCTCTGTCCATCCTCCATCTTAAAGGTGCCAAAGCAATGGGAAGTCGCATAACAGCTCCAAAGATGATGGCTAACTTTTATTATTACTTCCTATGCATATTTTTTTATTACTTTATATAATGTATTAATGATTGGTATGGAAATATACACCCTTTTTGTGCAGTGATTGTAATTAAAACTTATTTTTTTATAGCAACTTTGGATTCCTTTAATTTTGTTAAATTCATTACATCCTGCACAGTATAAATGATTAACAAATTGAAAGAAATTTTTTTTGCCCTCGCTTTCGATTCTGTAACATTTATTGAAGATTTCAGTTCTTTTTCAGTCCTTTTAGCAAAAATTGAAAGCTTTTGTTTTCGGGTCTTTTAAACTCATTTTGATGATTAAATAGTTTAATCTCATTCACATATAGAAATATTATACTCACGATTACCTCAATGTTTTTTCATGTTCTATTTCAGTATGCACCTTCAAGTCTCTCACATTTTACGAATTTTTTCCAAGGATTTGTTTTGTCGCCTACTTCATCGAATGTTGGGATTTGCCGTCTACATACTGCGTCTTATTTTCAGTTTTTTCTTCAGATTATCAATCATTCGAAAGAAGTGTTTCATCTATTTAGTGTGACGTATGGATCGTAGATCACCTACGGCGAAGGGTAGTCAACCAAGGCAAAGCTGAGCATGTAGTATTTTTATGATTTAAATGTGAGTGGTGGTTTATTTTTGTACGAATCCACTCTAGTTTTCTCGATCATTCATTATTATGAGTTAAAATCTTTTTCCCGTATCATGTTATCTGAATGACTCCCGTCCATAATGGAGGGAGTCATCCCCCCCCCGAGTGTTTAAAAACCTGTAATTTCTAATACATTTCGTTTCAAATATTATGTCAAAAAGGCGAAGGAGACAAGCCAAGACGGGTTCTTTTTTTTAAACTCAAGTTTTCAAGAAGCATTATTTTAAAAGAAAGCTTTTTCTAAAGGCTAACCTTTTGCAGTTACTGCTACTTGAATACTTGTCCAATAAAAACCAAACAGTAACGACCCAAAGTAATATCATATACTTTTTAATGGCCTTCTCGAACAACCACTGCACATGCAACCTCTCGCACGAGTTTATAAAAGGCTCTTTCGATTAAAGTCCGAACGGAAGTTTTCCTATCGCCTAGCACTTAAATCTGTCTAACGAGTTATTTGTAAGTGCCTCCTTCATTTCAAACCTAAAATATCAACGTCCGCATATCTAAGGAAGGTAGATAGAGCCGCCTGAAAATCGTGTCATCTCGGCAATCAAACTCTCCTTCTAAATGCAATCAACGGGTCAATCCCTCATTCCAAAAACGGGACATCCCGCGACCGTCTATGAATCTTTGAGTAAATTTCAATAAAGTTTATGGAACCCACCTTAATCACTTCATCCCAATCACAATTTCCCTTCCTTAGATTTGCGATGCTCTAAATAGCTCACAGCAATATCACCACTTTGCATTGTTAGAGAATAGTCCTCCTTTCCTATTAGCATTTAACGGCGAAACATAAGGATAGTTAGTTGCAGCAGTTCTCAAGTAACTGCAACTTTAAGGATCTATCAGCTCTATCATCGTGGATGCCTAAGTTTGTTTCATAAATTCTCCAGATCTTGTAAGTATTTTGTGAGCTTTAACAACAAGGTATAACTTTACAAGTCTATTTCAATATCCACAATTGATAGTCTTCATATTGAGGAACTTCGAGCATTGGACCTGGCCGTCCTTAAATAGTCAGCTAACGCGCTATTCCTACTTATCTAGTGAACAAATTCGCCCAATCTATATTTTTAAGACAGTTGTACTTTTACCTGTTTATTTGTAATTCGTTTTTATTTATTTTTCTCTCAAAATAAATTCTTGAAATGTAAATAAAAATTTGTGATTAAATTTTTTTAAGATTTAATGGCAAAATCTGAGATTAAATGTGATTTAGATTTTAGGTTACCATAACATCATCTCACTTTATCATTACCTATTACCCGGGTTCGTGTCTTGGTTAGCCTGGAAGCAAAACAAAGTCTCTGTTGTTTTGGCTAATCATCTGCACAGCTTAGATAGATAGTGGATAAGAGCACCCATACTGTTAACTCAAATATCGGTTTCGAGTCATTTTTTAGAATCTTTATTCTGCCCATAAAAGTAATAGCTTAGGACGAATGCTTTCATTTCAGACATTTAGGAACCTATTTGTTCCCTGTCCTATTACGAATCCAAATTACCTTATAGCGGCTACTTCATAGTCTAAATTATGTTTTACAGCCCTTTATACGGATCTGTTATTATACTGTGCTAACAAACGTCTGACGTTACAAATTGCCCCTCTCATATAGGCCTTCCGTACCGTCAAATAACCCTAATTATCATACTACTTCACTGTATGCACTTCTTTTCTAATACTACTCTATCGATTATGGTAACGGGCCGAGGTAATAATATCGCCATGCATTGCACATAAGCGTCACAGTAAGATTCAGCGTCTACCGGTCCATCATCTGATATAAGATATGCGCATTGGACAAGCTTCAAAAGTTGCAATCGGAGCTCCACTATATTCCCGAAACAACAAACCTACTATTTTACTCAAGAGCGGAGGAAGGGATGGTGTTACTCGCCTCTAAACATCCCCGATGAGAGACAAAAAATCTTTCAACACCAAGGATGCTTCATGCTTCGATCAACAAAGCATCATTCTTTAAATAATGGTGAGTAATTCTTCGTTTTCTTTGCTCAAAGAGTCATTTTAAGTTCGCCTAATTCGCCCAATCAATATTAACTTTATTCTTTTCGGATTTTACAGTACGCCAATAGACGAATTCATCAGGGGTCACTTTCCTATGACTTCTGTCCAATCTCCATCTTAAAGAGGTTGCAAAGCCATCGGGAAGTCGCGATTAGACAGCGTCAAAGATGAGTTGGCTAACTTAATACTTCCTATGCAATATTTTTCATTATTATATAATAATGATTGTATGGGAATTACCCTTTTATCGCAGTCATTGTAATTAAAACTTATGTTTGTTATAGCAACTTTTGGCAGTATCCTAATTAAATTCATAATTAATGCGTTAAAAGTTTTAAATTTTAACAAAAATATTAAAGTATCGAATTTATAAATAAGGTTATTAAATTTGATATTTGTAAAGAATATTTAATTAGTAATATATTATATATAACTTATATTTATATATAAATATAATATAACATACATAACAAATAACATAACATAACAATTCATAACGCTTCATATATACATAATTATATAAATATAATATAATATAATATGAATATAATATAATATAATTATAATACTGGTCAAAATAATATAAGTATAAATACTAAATAAATACTAATATAATAATAACATTAATAATATAATATAATATAATATATTATATTATAATATAATATAATATAATAAATAAAAATTATAATTATAATATAATATATATAATATAAGTATAATATATATAATATACAAAGCACGTTTAGCCTTTTTTGGCAGCCTAAATAAATTTAGACGATAGGTAGCGTAAAACACACTTTCTTATTTAGACATTAAAAGTGCGAGCGACCAACAATCAAAGGAAAATAAATAAAATAATTACGACGCTTATTATCAAATGTCGCCCACAATTGTCGCGCTCATTTCACTCATTTCAACCATGGCTTAAAATAAAAGTTATAAGAAATTTCTCAAAAAAGTTCCACAATGCGGTGTATTTAGACGTTGTACATGAATCCCTACAAACACTCGGACACAGCCCAGATGTTGCATTCATGTTTTAGAAAAAAAAAAACGTGCCAGACATTGACCAAAAAAAAAGGGAGTCGCGTTTGTTCTTGTATTCTGCTGATGTGAAATGCTAAAATTACCATTTCTTTAACAATTAGAATGGATTAACATTTATCCCTTAGATGTTGTGGAAATCCTCTAGAGCCTATATACAGATAAATTACATAATCAAAGATGGTTAGTGAATCGACATTCCGACATCTGCAATTGGGGATCGGCATTACCTTACCTTTTATATAGTTCAGTCTATAAAAGAGCGCTCTTGAAGATCAAACTGATTCAGTTGTGCATAAAGCTTTGGAATGAAACATCATGAACAATCATCAGTCATGCTTGAAGGGTTATAGTGGAAAGGAAAAGCAAATGAAATTAAGGTTACATGAATCAAACTTTGTGAACACAGTATGTAAACAGAAGACTTTAAACAGATTTTTGAAAATAAGTTATATGCCACATAAAGGAGCACATATCCTTTATCCAAGAAAATAAGCATAAATGTTTTTTCTTCGTTGCACAAATTAACTAACTGCCCTCAAGTTAAAATTTTTCTTTAGCCCTCCTTGCTTTAGTGATAACTTATTTGAAAGTAAAAATAAATACTTTTAGAAGATTGCTGTAAATCTAGAAAGAACGGCGAAAAGAGAGATCCTTCACCAAACAACTTAACGTGTTTCCAGTAACCTGTCGCCACTAACTGAGGACTTATGGTGTTAAATCCCCTTGCTCCCAGGAGTAACGATAAAGAGGGGAATATCGCAAGCAGCACATAACTGGATTTAGTAAGAAAAAAGTTATTAAAAAAAAAAAAAAAAAAAAAGACCTGGGTCCACAGAAAGAATGGCTTTAAAAATTGGTTTGGAAGTATGAAAAGAGACAAAGAATATCCAGATTTTGGCAATAAAGTTTGCTTGCACAACATTCACCCCTTCCAAGCAATGTTGCCAGTGAACCCCATAGGTGCCCACGACGGCAACAGTCTACTTGCTCCCGAACAAAATCCTCTTTGCATCCAACGGTGCTCAACAATGGCACCAGTCACGCTATATCCTGACGAATGGCGGCCGGTTAACAATTAAAGTCTAGATCAGACGTGCACTGGACTTCATGGGAGATAAACCAAAAAAAAGCTTTAAATTTTTAAACATCAACGGACTCATTACTAAAATATGAGTATTAACAAAAAAGCAAATTAGAGCAAAATGGTTAATGAAACGATTAATACAGAAAGAGAGAGCCAGACATTAATGTTAACTATTACTGTACTATATATATAAATAATCAACGGTATATAAATTATATGTGATTATTAGTAATTACTATCTATATATATATAAATATTATAATATATAAATATATATGATATTATAATTACTATAATATATATAATATATATATATACAACATAATACAACTACATACAACAACTATATAGTATATCTATATAATATTATTATAATATATATAAATATATATATTATATAAATTATATAATATATATAAATATATATATATATAATAATATATATTCCTATAATATATATATATATCTATATAATATATTATACTCATAATATATGATTACTATATATATATAATACTAGATACTATATAACTATAGCTATATATATATATAGTTATATATATATAATAATCCTATAGTACTATATAAATTAATCATATTTATATATTCATCAATTTTGAATATAGTTATTAAAAAGGTCTTGGATCGGCGAGCATTCTTGTCATGAATAAAAAAAGGAATGTTTCTTAGTGACAGAAGAAACAAAAAAATATATTTTTGACTCCACGTAACGAAATACTCAATAAATTTCGCTGTTTAGTCACCGAGCAGGCGTCATCTTGAAATCGCCTATTCTCGCAAATCTTTTAGAACTTTCTTAAAAACCTAATCCTCTTTCTTTTTTTCTTTTCCTTTTGTTTATTTCTTCTCTGTATTTTTGTCGTTTTGATTCTTTGCGCTTTACTCATGCCTTGTCGTTTTCCATGTTTATCTTCTATTCTTGGTTTTCTGCCTTTTTTTCCTTTTTTTTCTTTTCGCTTTTTTTATTTAGTTTCTTTACTTATTTTTCCGTGGTCTGTTCTTTCTTCCTTCTTCTTCTTCTTCTTCTTCTCTCTATCCTTCTTCTTCTTCTTCCTATACTAAATCTTCTTCTGCGAATGCTATTGGGTTTCCATGGCTACAGTGGAATGATCTTCTTCGTTCTTTTCTTCTCTTTCTTTCTTCTCTTCTCTTACTTCTTCTTCTTCTATCTTCTTCTTCTTTCTTCCTTCTTCCTTCTTCTTCTTCTTCTTCTTCTTCTTCTTTTCTTCTTTCTCTTTTATCTTCCTTGTTCTTGTTACTTGTTATTCTATCTTCCTACTCTTCTTATCATTATATAATTTTAAAGTTCTTCTACGTTTTCTTCTTCTTCTTCTTCTTCTTCTTCTCTTCTTTCTTCTTCTTTCTTCTTTCCTTCTGCTTCTTCTTCTTCTTCTTCTTCTTCTTATTCTTCTTTCTTTCTCTCTTCTTTCTTCTTCTTTCTCTTCTTCTTCTTCTTCTGTCTGTCTTCTTCTTCTTCTTCGTTCTTCTTCTTCCTTCTTCTTCTTCTTCTTTCTTCCTTCTTCTTCTTTTCTTGTTCTTTTTTCTTTTTTCTTTTTCTTTTCTCTTTTTCTTGTCTGTTCTTTTATAGTCTATTCTTTTATACTTCTATTTTTCTTTTTCTTTTTCTCTCTCTTCTTCTTCTCTTCTTCTTTCTTCTATTCTTTCTTTCTTCTATTCTTCTTTCTCTTTTCCTTCCATATTTCTTCCTTCTTTCTTCTTCTTCCTTCTTTTCTTCTTTCTCTTCTCTTTCTTTCTTATTTCTTCCTTCCTTCATTCTTCTTCTTCTCTCTTACTTCTTCTCTCTCGTGTTCTTACTTCTTCTTCTTCTTCCTTCCATGTCAATAGTGTTCCCTTCTTTCGGTCTTCTCTTCTCTTTCTTTCTTCTTGCGTTCTTCTTCTTCTTCTTCTTCTTCTTCTTCTTCTTCTTCTTCTTCTTTCTTCTTCTTCTTCTTCTTCTTCTTCTCTTTCTCTTCTTCTTCTTTCTTCTTTTCTACTTCTTCTTTCTTCTTCCTTACTTCTTCATTTCTTCTTTCTTCTTCTTCTTCTTCTTCTTCTTCTTCTCTTCTCTTCTTCTTCTTCTTCTTCTTTCTTCTTCTTCTTCTTTCTTCTTCATTCTTCTCTTCTTCTTTTTCTTCTTCTTTTTCTTCTTTCTTTATTCTTCTTCTTTCTTTCTTCTTCCTTCTTCTTCTTCTTTTCTTCTTCTCTATAATATATATATATATATATAGTATAAAATATATATATTATATATATATATTTATATATATAATATATATATATATTTATATATATATACTATATATATATATATATATATATATATATATATATATATATATATATATATATATATAAATATATAATATATATATACTATATAATTATATATAAATTATATTATACTATATATATATATAATATATATATATATATATAATATATATTATATATATATATATATATTATATATTATATATATATATATATATTATATAGTATATATGTATATAGTATATATATATTATATATATATATATATAATATATATATATATATATATATGATATTATATATATATATAGTAATAGTTGAGCGGCTACCATGCCAGCTTAAAAATGGGCAGAAGGAAGTTGCAATCGGAAAGTTGAATTGAAAAAGCATATTGCACATGTTTTCATGCGAACCTGAAGTTGCACCCCTGAAAAAAGTGCAAAATTTTGCAATATACATTCGGGTTTTGACGCTTGAATAAGAAGTTTCATAAGTTTAAGATTTTTAATGCCAGTGAGACCGCTTTATGAGAGTCTGAAAGAACGTTTTCTGAGTTGTTCTCAATTCCTGAAACTATGGGTTTAACCCCCCCCAAATTTAATTTTTTATTTTGGACTTCATGAAGCGTTTCATATGATCGTATTCCTTTTCCGAATATTCCAATTGATTTATCGAGGTCTTTAACCTCCAGATCAATATTTAAATCGTCTTTCTACGTGTTCTGAATGACTTAATACTTTAAAAAACATAATCGAAATAAAATTAAAAGTTATATTTAACATTCATTAGATTATAATCGCGTAGTAAGGGAAAAACTGCACGGACATGCCCTGCCCCTTTTTTATTCCCCTCAATTTTGGGGTAATTCTAGTTTATTCTTATCCCTTTCAAAACTTCGGTTAACCATATCCATTTGGTGGTGGTGTCATCTCGCTGGCAGTCGACGGTTTCATGACCATATGCCCTCGAAGGAAGATGCGAAGCCCCTTAAATTCATTATGGCTATAGCTAGGAAGAAAAAAAAACAGCTTGCATGAGTCGAAGAAGAAATCGGAGTCGAAGAAGGAGTAGGCTCATGATACGGATCACTGAGCCATAGCTAGGGCTTGAACCGAATCTTGAAAAAACACTGTATAGTAGGACAGATGACGGTGTCATTTAATATAGTTCCTGAATCCCTCGTAAAAGATACATTGATAAACCTGAAAAGCGGGATGTTCTATTATTGTTTTCTGAAAGTGGGCAGAGCTTAAAATGGGATAAGTCTAAAAGTAATAATTTCATGTTATTCTCTGAAAATGTTAGGGAATAATACTATTTCGTAATGTTTTGTAAAACATATTAGAAGTAACTAGATTTTAAAGTCGCTTTGTAAAATATGTTAAAAAGATACAAATGATTAAATGTTTGCTGATATATTTTGTGTTAAACAAAATTTAATAATATTAAAAAATTAGTTTATATTCAAGAGAACTTGCTTTTATGTTATGTTTATCATATAACATTTTGAACTTTGAAAATTTTTAATTAAAGTTTGAAAAAAATATTTAAGATATATAGTTATAAAAAATATATGACATCTTGCCCAAAAGAAAATATAATGCTGACCCACCATTGTTTTTGGAAACGGCATTACAATGTATGACATGTCCACAATCAAGAGGGCAGAATCCGTAATGCCAACAGTAACCGGTTTGGCGAGCTAATGCTTTGTCTACTTTTGGATGTGTTAAGGCACAAATTAGTTGTGTTGGGAATTGGGTACGGTTCCGTTAGGTTTAAGCGAAAAGTTTTAGAGAAAGATAGATAGAAGTTGTGCTTAGCAATAATTGACTCAAAGATAATAAAAACATTATATCTTGCCCGAAAAATTTTCCATGTTTTACATGGATATTTTTTGCAACAAAGAACTTATTTTTGTTCATGTTATGACAATAACAATGATGCCGATTACTATAACTTGAATCGCTTGATTAAATAGATCACAGATGGTTAGGAAGGAGGTTGGATAGTGTTTTGATTTGGGTCTGCGCTTGGATGATTTGTAGACTAATTGATTAATCGATATTTTTATGTTATATATAAACATATAAAAGAATAAAAGATTTTGTTAGAATCATAAAAAAAAAAAATATGTGTTTTAATAAATTATGTTAGGTTATACAAAGAACTTATTGTTATGCTGTGTTTTGTAACAAAAATGACAGTTCTAAACTTAAACTTTAATCAATTGAAATGAATGGATCACGTTTGGGCGAAAAGAGGAGATTTGGGCAGGATTGAACTCCTTATTGATCATTAGTTGCATATTTTTACCGCGCGACGTAAACATAAAAAGAATTAAAACTTTGTGTTATGTTATAAATGGTTTTATAATGACAGTTTTTTAGTATAATTTTAAAATATTTACCTTCATGTTAGGTTTATGCAAATTAATAGAAAGAAACGACGTAAAGCACCGCTCTGGAAGGAGGGTGGGTGTGGGTGGTTTGCGCTATTGCTTTGCTGCTTAAAATAAATAAAACACATATTTTTATATATATAAAATAATTACAAAGACATATAAGATACAATTATTGGTTTTATTATTTTTTTTTAAAATAAATTAAAATTTTAAAAATAAATAGTCTTTTTTAAATATAAAGAGTTTAGAAAGAATCAGTAAAATTTTTATAAATAAATAAAAATAGATCTTTTCAATGTAAAAATTCAAAGTTTTAAAATAACTAAAAATACTTTATACAAAAATATAAATTTTAAATTAAAACATTAATAATAAAAAACTCCTACACAAAATAAAGTTATAGATAAATAACAAAAACTTTAAAACAAAATGTTTCAGCATGCGAAAGAAAAATATTATAATTTATGTTTACAAAAGAAAATAAATTTGAATTTTAAAGTGAAAAGCATAAATGTAATTTAACATTCCAAAAGAAAACGAAATTACCTATAGAAAATGAAAGCCTGTTCATGTTGGAGAAAGCCAGTCATGTGCACAGAATTAGGTGATGATAGATGTGTTTGGGAAAATAATCTGTTAAGAGAAGTTAAGAAAAGTTAGTTACGTTAGGGCTGGCATGTTGGAGAGAGAGAGAGAGAGACGAGAAGAGAGAGACGAGAGAGTAGAGAGAGGAGAGACGAGAGAGAGAGGAGAGGAGAGGAGAGAGAGAGAGAGAGAGAGAGAGAGAGAGACGACGATGAGAGAGAGAGAGAGGAATAAGTAACAGAGGAGCTGTAATTAATAAGTTGTACTGTAAGATAGTATGTTACAGTGTCAGGTTAGGTTTGATCTACGCTAAAGGTAGATAAATGCACCTTATGAAAGTTAGGTCTAGTAGAGCAAGAATAGATAGTTAGGAAGCTATTAAAAGAAGTGGCTATATATTTAAATAAAAGCCAATTGTAGGTTAAGATCCATATAACTGGACAATATATCGTTGTTATAGTGATCAATATAGAGTAATTATCAAAATAATAGTTTTAAACTTTCCCATTAAAATTCATTTTATTGGGTAAAACCCCAATTTTGG
>JABUQX010049572.1:45000-52500 GCA_015478945.1 Trachelipus rathkii | reverse complement strand
TTTATAATAATAATTAATAAATAATAAATAATATAATATAATAATAATAATATAAGTAATAATTAATAATAATAATAATAGTTAATAATAAAAACTAAATATATGCTACGACCATCTTTAATCTCAATGTACATTCAATTATTCTCTCATAGAATGCTACTAATTTTTAAGAGTTGACTGAATATATTATATATAATATATATATATATACTATAATAATATATATATAATAGTATATATACTATATATATATATATATATATATATATACTATATAATATATATATTATATATATACATAATATATATAATTATGTGACTTTACCACACCACAAGGATACACCTATCAGTTAGAAAATTCATCCACCCTAAACAAAAACTAACATATGTTAACTGATCTAACCTGCTGAACTATTAATAAATATTAATATCAACAAACGTTCCTAATTAACAAAGATAGTTTTTCTAATTTTACCTTGCAAAATTCTAATAAACTATGTTTGGCAAATGCTTTTAGTCTATATAAGTACTATTGTAAAATAATATACGATAATATATCCACTCTTTGTTATTATCATTCATAAATGAATCTCATACCATTGTATCTTAATTTATATTTTTATAACATTTACATATTTTAGGCTAATATTTAACTTAAATCAACTTATCTTATTATTTGTATCCATAAAATTATCTTTAAATATTGTTCAATTTTTATAATTCGGGCTAAAAAATTCGTGGCAAATAATTGGCCGGAGATAGAGAACCTTCTTTAAATTGATTGCCAAAAACGATAGAAAATATATTTTAAAATGTTCAAACAAAGTGATTAAACCTCTTATTATATGTTTATTGGTGGAAAAAGAATAAAATTTAATGAGATAAGATATGCCGAAATTTTTGCCGATGACAAGATGACGGATCGACGACTTAATATTGTTTCCCAAATCGACTAAATTAATTTTATATATATAAAATATATTATTAATATGGAATTAATATAATTTTATATAATTTAATAATATTATAAAATTAGTAAAAATATAAAAATAATAAAATTGAGCGAATAATAATTTCTTCAGTGCGAATTGCTCTTTTCATTCTGTTGTTTATTATAGGTTTTATTATCTACAATTAATAATAATTATATGATTATATATTATATTATACAAATCAATTATAAACTTCAATCAAATACCAGATAATATTAATATAATACGGTCATGTATACAGTATTCATATTACATAAATACTTCATTGTTCATCAGTTCATTATTATAAGAGTATAAGTACAAGTTTTCCATACCTATACTATATTCATATAATATAATACAGCTGTACATAATTTACGAAACTGTATATTAATAAAAGTAGTAACTACTCAATATAATAGAAAAGATTTGCAAAGTGTATCAGCTTTTCTTTGAGGCCAGTTTATGCGTATAAAGATTTGACCTTATATATAGATATGTACATAGGGATATTATTTTTTTCCCTTAAAGTAAACCTTAATTAAATTTCTTACATATCAATAGAGAATTTTAATATTCCTCTAGACATTTAGATGATGATCATACTTATAAATATAAAATAAAGTTAAAAGTAAATAAAACTTAATAAGAGATATATATTAAAATATTATAAAGAAGTACTTTTATTTAAAAGTTTTTGGTAACTATTATAAATTTATAATAAGTTCTAAGAAATTATATTATGGAAATTGATTGTTATTATAAATACATATCATTTTATTAGGTAGTTTCAATTATTATATCGTATAATTTTTATATTATAATATATATATTATTGATATTAAATATTGTGAGAAATAATAATGAAATCCATTGCTCACGTTCTATTTAAAATTAAAAAAAAACCGGAGGTAAATAACTTTCTAACTGAAGAATTAAGTTTATGGAATAGAAAAGTCGGAGGTATCACTCAACATTGTATCCTAAATAAAACACACGAATACATGCCTGCTTTCCCAGTATCTCCCCGCCCTGACCTGGTGAGTTGCTTGGAAAAATACATACAAAAGGAGGAACTTAAAGGATACGTAGGCAGGAATAAACTATGTAAAAAATTGATTAAATTACAAAGGTCTTGGTCATAATTGGTGAAATTTACATGATTAGTTCGAAGACTGGTATATTAGCGTATACTTTTTTCAAGTTCATTTCTAGCAGAGTGTGTATTTTAGATATCCATTCATTTAGCTTTTTTCATGAGGACGGATATGTTCCCCTGTAAGTTTCATTGAAACACATTGGCTTGGATTCCGGAATATTTCATACTACAAATTTTCTTCCTTAGGGATACAAACATGTTTTATTAAAAGTGGGTCATTGTGAAAATAATGGTCTTGTGAACTATCAGTGAAAATCATTTTTTCGGGATCAACGTTAATTTTCTGGAAATTTTTTTGTGTAAATATCATATATGAAAAAATTTCATTGCGCGTGCTTCACCATAGTACTTGATTATATTATTAATAAAGTTATTATATATATAGTATTACTAGTACGATATTACCTATAATACATATCTTATGACCCTTAACTTAGTTACGTTAATAGTACGATAATAGCTATATATTATAGAATTTATATATATATGATTCCTTCTCTTCGCTGTATTCGCTTTCGCTCTTCTCATCTTAGGGAAACTTACGAAGTACAAAACCGTAATTTAAGCATGGCGAAATGAATAGTTAAGTAATTAGAGGCACCAATGACGTAGGTCACGTACTCAAAGAACATAAGTAACATTCATAAATTGCAGTTTATCAAAATTAACTTACTACCTTTTTAATAATCAATAAATATAAATAATCAAAGAAATATCAAGAAAAATTATATAATTATAGCTAAATATATATTATGTATTTATGAATTAAATTTCTTTGAATAATCTCATCTATGGTATTTAATATTATAGATCATTTCTCTTCTCAATGTTTAGTTTCTATAGATGTTCTCTTTGGAATGTGTTTGTACCTATTTAACAGAGTCAAATAAGTTTTAGAGCGACTGAGTTCGCTAAAATGCATAGGGGCCCGGAGTTCGTTTCTTCCCGTCCGCCCGTTGATCGTAGAGTGCTCAGAAGAATTACCTAGAGAAGTTCATGTCTCGACAACGTTCCTAGAAATAAAGGGGCTTATTATGCCACGTGAAATTCGTAGTGCGAGGCTGAGATCTCCTATGATAAAAGAAATATTAATATGTTATTAACATCATTTATATTAGTATTAATAATATAATTTATTTATAATACAATATATATATATATTATATGAATATATATATATATGTTCTCAAAAATAAAATAATATATTACTATATTATTATGTAGGATACAGTAGTTCTCTTGTTATTTATATAAATATTAATAAGTTTATTAATGTTAAAAACTTATTATTGTAAATACATAATATTAAAGTTTTTATATTATAATATTAAATCACAGACACTTCACAAATGCTTTATATAAGGATTCAATTTATATTACAAAAATGGACAAAAGAAAACGGTATTCTGCCAAGGAAAGACTAAACCAATAGACACCCAAAATGTTGAAAATCACATAGACAAACAACAACAGTCGAAGCAAATTCTGCCACCATAACAATAACAAAAATCCAATTACGAGGTACACAAACCCCAACCCTTCTTCAAAACACCGCGAACCAAGATCATGCAAACAAAATTAATAAAAAATATCTAAGTCTGCAGACACAAGAATATTTATATACTCATACCAAGATAACTCCTATAGCAGAATAGACAAGTAATACCTCAGATCCACTCGTCACACTAGTAACGCTTCTATCTATATTTTAAAAGAACTTAAAACAATGACAAATTGTTAATAATTAAATTAAATGTAATTTAAATTAACATGTGTATTAATAAATTATATTTCATAACTAACAAATGACAAGCTGTTGTGTCCTTTGAGTCCCAAAATAATATAATAATAATTCTTGGACAGGAACACTCAATACAGGCTATTGAAGCCCCCACCCATAATTTTACCCTGAACACTCGCGCCAAAACCACTATAACAGGTATCGCCCATCTTCTCTTGGAACACAACTCATATACTCCCGTTACTAAAAGCCAGGTAAACCGCTATGACAACCCCGCTTCATTCATATCTTCACTGCTCTCAAACGATATCTATCAAAAGTATATGGAACATAACTTAATACTCAATAGAACCTCAGAGTAGAACTTATACCATTATACTTCTCTACCTAACCACACACAAACAGAGGAATTCAAACATAAACATATGCCACAACTACTCTCAAACTGATTTGACAACATATTTTGCAATGTCTCTATAGACAAAGTATCACTCCTCCCCTCTCGAGCACCATTGGCTAATCACAATAGATATCACCAATCCATATCTATACAGTCCCACCCGACATATTTTCTTTAATTGTATTAAAATTTTGAAATTTACATGCCCACTAAAGACCAAAAAACAATATAGTCTCAACTACTTTCAGTTATCAAGACGTATCAGCTAAAAGTTTACAACAAGTACGACCTTTTCCTACATACAAGCCTACCATAATGGCGTTCCAAGCAGCATTACTTTTACCTCACCTTTTTAATCTATCTTTTTTTACTGTACCTTCCAAACCGCCTAACCCACCTACATACAAAATTAATATCTATGCCATGATGACATCTAACCATTACAGCCCAACACCCCCTCCATAAAACCAGCTCGCACAAGCAAAACTAAACAGTTATACATAAGAGACAACTGTGGATCAACTAAACGTTATCAAATGGACCTGACATTTTAAAAACTTCCTCTATGAACTTAATTCACACCAGAATATCCGAAATAGATTTAAATATTCATAAAGTCCCAATCAATTTCTCATGTCTTTTTTATAATAAACAGGACTCATTCTCTGAATAGACAAGCCAGACCATCCTATGAGATGACATTGGTATTAACACATTTATCATTTCTGGCCCCCTGCTCGAATCCTATTATCAGGAAATCTTCCACTATTAAAACAAGCATCCAGCATCCCAAAACACCTCACTTATATTAAATGCTGCTGAAACATATAGCGGCTCGACTGCTATCAATTTAACAAAGAATTAAACTTTGGCCAAACACATTAAATATAAGAAAGAGGAAAATCTATAGATATCACACGACAATTTCTTCGCTCCCATTTTAAAACACATTCTTCGCTTGGGTCTTAACCTGAGGTCCATGACACAAACGAAAGTCAAAGCATTCAAAAAAGAAGAAGAGTCATCAAAATAATAGCTCTTTAGGGAAAGGACTGGTTGTGCCTCCACACCAAATTAAACAATCACCTGAAATTTTAAAATAAAATCTTTCCATTAGGGGGCTTATAAGTAGTAAATATCAATGTATAAATATCCTATAAAATCAAACGCTCTAAACTTTAAAAATCACCAACTACATTCAAAGAACTGCAACAAACTTACCTTTTATCCTATAGAAATAAAAATAGCGACACCAGGAATTTAATACTATTATCATACTATAACCACAAACGTTTTAAACAAAAATTGACACTCCCCCACCCCCAATATACCTGGCATTTTAGCGTATCATTAAAGCATTTCAAGACAACAAATAACCTAGAGAACTATTTCCACATACCAATTGCAAATAACCATTATCATCCTATGTAGTCTACCATGAAATTTTCCAAAGTTAAGTGAACAAAAACTTCTGGACGAAGCACCAAACACTTGGTATGCTATCACCGCTATCCTCTTATTGGGGCCCACGCATTCCTATACCTCAATAGAGCCATATTCCAATGCCAAAACCATTACTAATATAACAACATATAATACACAAAATAAAATAATCTACTAATAGGATCGCCCATGCCTTAGAGGTCATAAAAATACCAATATATATGTCAAAATTTTCACTGACAACTAAAACTATTAATCTCTTGAAGCAGCCTGCGATGGTATTATTTTATTATTATTTATTTAGTAATTCATATATATATATATTATTCAGAGATATCTATACTAAAATGTCATAATTCCAGTCAATTTCTCATGTGCAGTAGGTAAGTTGAATGAGGAATAACAAAGTATAATTTATATATAATAACTTATATATTATTATAATAATATATAGATTATATATTAATATATATTAATATATATATTATAATATATAATACATATATAGATATAATATAATATATATAATTATACTATATTATATATATTATATCTATATATATTATAATATATATATATAATATTATATAATATAATATATATATATATATATATATTAATTATATATATATTATTATTTATATATATAATATAAAATATTATATATTCAAACTATGTAACTTATATATATTAATTATATATATTATATATATATATAATAATATATATATATTAAGAGATATATAAAATATAATATATACTATAATTAATATTATAAATATAATATAATTAATTATTAATTATATATATATATTTCTATATATATATATATTTATATATTATATAATATATATATATATATATATATAAAATATATATATATATACTATTATAATTATATATATTAATATATATATATTATATATAGTATATAATATTATATACTGGATAAGTCGGAGGTTAAGCGTTATGTAACAAGTGGTGAGTGTATCTGGGTATCGAACCGGCTGGAAGGCCGAAGTGAAAAAAGTAAATTGAAGTCAGTTAAAGACTTGCCTGCTGAAGTATATATATATATTTAATATAAGTAAATATTACAAGTTAGTTGGTTGTTAATATATGGATGGAATATATATAATTATTTTAATAATTTGTCTGTTATAATAATATATATATATATATATAATATAAATAATATAGTTATATATATATATATATATATATATATATATATATATATTATTATAGAGAGAGAATGTGATGTTTTGCAGAGACAACGTGAGAAAGAATGCCATAATGTAGCAATAAATGAGCTGGATTTATAGGGTTGATGGAGGTATGGCTCGTTCGGAGGACTCTGCCTAGTAGGGAGTATGAACACCTACATTGACGTACGATGCCACAGTGAGGGTCCGTCGCAAAGGGTCTCGTGAAAGCCATAGGCTGATTTTCCTTGACTGCGCCTGTTAATTTCTCATTCTAATAGTATTAAAGTGGACTAAGTTGTGTGGGTGTTATGATTTCGCGTTATGAAGTAGGTCAAGAGGTTTATAAAAGGGGGGGAGGGCTCTTTCGATAACTTGGGTCAGTATATCTTCTAAGTTTTCTGGTCCGGGTGTCAATCGATGTATCAGTAGTCATAGTGCGGAAAAAGTGAATTGAATCGGCGTGTCTGGTTGGTACCATGGAATGTCAGAGAATAAAAGTCGGGAGAAGAAGGAGAGAAGAGACTGAGGAATCGAGCAGCAGACAACGCAATACAATTCGTTTCACCCGATGATCCAAT
>JABUQX010049572.1:35000-37500 GCA_015478945.1 Trachelipus rathkii | reverse complement strand
AAAAAAAAAAAAAAAAAAAAAAAAAAAAAAAAATTCATTTCGACCCTAGAACATCTATTTATGTATCATAGATGCTACCTGTGAAAAAATTTTTTTTATCCTAGCTCCCGTTCCGTGTGGGCGTTAAGTAACTTTGTCCTCCATCCTGTCCTTTTGCATATTAATTACACATCGATACCATCTCGATATCCCATGCTCCTGACAATCTCGATACCCCTTCGCTCCTCATTTTTCAGCAAAAATCAACTCTTCTTGGCAGCACATTTCCAAATTTTTCTATTTTTACCAGTTTGCTTTTTTCCTCCATTACACAAATGAAGAAAAAGAAAAAGGTTAAAAATTAGTTATTCACTTTAACGTAATTTGTAATTAACGTACGTGTTTCTCATTTGTATAGAACTCACAGAACAAATGTACAATCAAACCAATTTACTTTTGCCTTTCTTATTAAATTATATTCCAGATTTAACAAGGGCTACTTGACGTTAATAATAATAATAATAATAATAGTAATAATAATAATAATACACCTTAATAATAATAATAATAATAATATAGTAGTAATAATAATAATAATAATAATAATAATAATAATAATAATAATAATAATAATAATAATAATAATAATAATAATAATAATAATAATAATGATAAAAATGATATATAACAATTTGATTAGTAATAATAGGTTTCATAATCACAGATAAATTAAAAGTATTTTCCACAGCGTATTACACTCCTACATACTACTAGTGTTGATTTCACATTAGTATAGCCGCTTTTCAGAGAGCAGTGCCTGCACCTATACAGAAGCTTAAAAATACATAATAATAATAATAATAATAATAATAATAATAATAATAATAATAATAATAATATAATAATAATAATAATAATAAAAGCAATTCTATTAAGGATCTTTGCTAATAGAACATTGATGAAAGTTAAGTAAAATCTGAAGATATTACCCTCCATTTTGATGAATATGAAAGGGTCTTCAACAAAGTAATAGTAGCTTAAACATTTACACTTAATAATTACGTATTTCTTTTTCCTCTTGATAAGTATGAGAGAGTTAAGGAATTCCTATGCAATATATTCAAATTTTTTTTCAAGTGTAAAGCTCTGACGTTGCAGTATATATATTATATATATATATATATATTATGTATATTATATATATATTATATTATAATTATAATATATATATAGTATATATATATATATATATATATATATATATATATATATATATATATATGTTACAAACAATATTGACAATATGTATATTGTCAAAGAAGAGGACCTACATGAAGCCCACCAGTTAGATAAATCAGATCCATCGTAAATTAAAGACCAACTTGCCTTGATGACATAGGGAGATTAAAAGTGTGTAACTCAAAGATATGGGGAAATAGAAGGTAAGGTTTTCTAGACTTTACCGGTAGATCTTGTGTAAAAGAATGAGCATATCTGCTAAATTGAGGAATCAGAGAGCTGGAAATAAAAGTGTGAGACAATTGTAGGAAAACAAGTCATACAAGTTCTCCTCAAAGTAGGAGTGTGTTACTGAAGATTTCCGTTTGTTAGCAATAGTATAAAGAAAGTGATATCTCAATACGGAAGAGAGAGAGAGAGAGAGAGAGAGGACCAGACGAGAGAAGAGGAGAGAGGGAGAGAGAGAGAGAGAGAGAGAGAGAGAGAGAGAGAGAGAGAGAAAGAGAAAGAGGAGAGAGAGAGGAGAAAGAGAGAGAGAGAGAGAGAGAGAGAGAGAGAGAGAGAGAGAGAGAGAGTTTGGAATCGGGGAAAAATGAAAAAAGTTCTTCGGTCCCACCTTTTCGGAACAAGTGGAAATGCCTCAGATATTTAATGCGGATTTTATATAAGAGCAAGCAACACTTCTATGTAAAGAAAATAACCGAGCTTCTAAAAATTTAACATCTGATATATCAATTCTATTTTGTATATCTACTTTGAACAACACTGCTGCCTGCACATCCCGGGAGACGATCCACAATATTCTACAAAAGAATGAACTTTACGTTCATGTGGGTAGGATTTCCCTACAACGGATTTTACTCAGTACAATGTCTTTTTGTCAGGTATTTGTCAACTTCATTCTCAATCTACCTTTACTATATATGCTATGTATATATACTATATACTATACATACTATATATACTATGTATATATAGTAATCCGAAATTGGCTTTACACTAAAGCATACCAAGCCTCTAGTATAAATATTTTTAACATTCATTTTAATTTTCCGATATCTATCAACAATAGTAAGCAGGTAAGAGGCTGGGTCCATGGCGGTTCTTCAGAATGAACTTTTTAAATTGAGTGACAAGATGTGACTAGTTTAACATGCATGAGAGTGAAATTTAAACAGAAAAAAAGAGTTAGTCAGAACAGGCTCAGAAAAAATAAGTATAGAATTGAAATTATGAAATCAAAAGTTGAAAATAAAACTTGATATTCGCCTACTTTCTGTGA
>JABUQX010049572.1:0-27500 GCA_015478945.1 Trachelipus rathkii | reverse complement strand
CCAGAAACCCACTGGGTTTTCTATCGAAACAAGGGACAATCTCTCATAAAGTCAGCTAAAATAAAATGAAATATTAATTTCAGATATATGCGACTCTTTTTTATGATCGGCCTCTTCTTTTCTAAGTATTTGGAATGCGAATTTTATATTTGGCAATTTTGTTTTGCCTCAATTTAATCAGAATTTAACCAATTGTTATCTCTCATCACAAATATTTAAGTCTGCCTCCGTTTATTTCCGCTTGCAATTTGTTAGGAAAATTTTAATGTCTGAATTTTTTTTCAAAAATCCCATGTAATTTGAAGTGAATCCTGCAATTTTTTTTTCTCAATTTTAATCAAATTTAAACACAACTGACCTAATGTGTATATGTAATCGAAGAATGTTAAGTAAAGGAATTCTCTCCCTAGCCTCTATACAGTTAGTGGGATCTTTGCGAAAGATTCCTACTGCAGAGAGATTTTAAATTTAGCACCAATTTAGTTAGCTTCAATCTCAAGTCTCCTCGTTAGTAATATCCAGTGGATTTCTTTTCTTCAGTGGCAAATCATTTGCAGCACTAAAGCCACATACAGATAAATATAAAGATGGGAACGGTAACAGCAGGTTTCTTGCAAAGTTATTTAAATTTGGGTTTTTAGTTTCTGTCTCATCACAAAGCCATGCCATCGCTCCTTTTGTAGTGAATAAAGTTTTAACTGATTTATCATTTTGCATTTCTGATAGTTCTTTATGGTAATGAATTGAAACATCAGATATATTCACTAGCACGGGCTGAATCATCCATGTTGGAAAATCAATTCATTCACTTTTGTAAGAAGAATTCGCAGTGCCATATTTTAATACTTTCTTAATACCTGTGTCCTAAGTAAGACATTGATATTATTTGCCAACCGTGTAAAATGGGAGGGATTAAAAAATGCAAAAAATTCACTGCTAATAACTCATCCTCGCCCCTTGTGGGCCTGTAGACAAAACGGTGGGAACCACCGCTCTATAGTCTGTATATAACTACAGAGAGTCGAAAGGTATATTATATACCCTTCGGCACTCTGTAATTATATAGGAAGCCCTGCCTCTCTTGACTCCCCAGAAAAGCCGACACTGATATATATATATATATAGGAGCAGCAGCAGCATATAAGATATATATAAAGTGTGGTATATATAGCAGTAGAGCAGCAGCAGCAGCATATAAAGAGCAGAGAGTATATATATATATATATATATATATAGCAGTATATATATATATATATATATATATATATATATATATATATTTATAAACAATGAAATCGTCCCATCCCTCACATTTACATATTACATAAAAATTACGAACTACTTCATGATGCAATATATTACAATATTACATAATAATTTGTAACTTGAAATGCCATTTCATTGCTGCTAAAATGAGGACACTTTATGGGAATTGCTTCTATTTTCAGTGTTTTACAATGGTGAAAATAGAACTGTGAAAAAGAAATGACAAAGAAACAGGAAATTTAAATTTTAACAAAGAAAATGATGGTGATAATAATAAAGAAAATTTTCTCAATAACTTTTGTTACACAACTGTGCCCTGATAGCTGATCCCATTTGGTTTTGAATGAAGCTGATTTAACGCAAAAAATTAATATAAAATCTTGTGAAATTTTCCAACATTCTACTTCGATTGCTGCCTTAAGGTCTCGTAGTGACGAAAGAACAGGAATTCTTGCCAGAAGCCCAGAATCCATCTATTCAGTTCGTTCTATGGATTTATGTCAGGGCTGCGTTCTGGCCACTGTGTGACTAAGATATCGATGTGCTCGAGGTATTGACATATAGTATGCGCAACGTGCGGCCTGGCATTATCGTGCATTAACACAAAGTCCTTGCTGACAAAACCGTCGTAAGGCATGACAGGGTCCACTTGAATCCCTTGATGTACGATTGGCATTCAGATCCTTTCTGAGAGGTCCGTCATTTAGTCCAACAATGAATACATGGTTATTTTGTCTTTTAACGAAATTTTTTGCTCAGGCCATGCAGTAACTCATTCTGTTATGCAGCATTTGCTTAAACCGCTCTCTGAGTCTGCGGAAGATCATCCTTCTTTCATCGTTGATATGGAGGAAAATTCTGGTCTCATCTATGAACAGAACGACCCACCATTGTTCCAATTTAAAATTCATGTGCTCACGCTCAAAACAAAGCCGTGATTGTCGTGGCGCTGGAGTCATTGTGAGTTGCTTGCTGGCTCATCTTCAGCAGCCTTCTTCTCACTGTTCATTCACTAACAGCCACCCTGGGTACGTCACAGAGATGTGTACAGTTGCACACCGGTGAGGTGGTGGTTGCGCAAATACCTCGAAAATATGAAGTGTTCATCTATTTTTTTTGTTGCCAGACCTTACACCTATCCTATTCTCCTAGTGTATTTACAAACTTTCAGAATCTTCGATAAACATGACAAACCACTGAACGGAGTAAAATGCAATGTCTAACTACAGCAAGTTAGCTAACCCGACTTCAGTCGATCTAGTGTTAATCGTTTAGAATTTCTTTTTCAGCTTGCACTCGGTTTACAAGTTCACAGTTCAGGTACTAATATGCTAGTGATATGTTATTGATAATGAGTAGACCTGATAGTATAACCTCTTAATCGTAAAAACCTCGTTAGCAAACTAACGAGTAAATATGGAAGTGTTTAGTTGCAAGGTCAATAATTTAACCTAAAACATTAATAATTTTCAAAACTGGAACATCATTTTAAACTTTAATGAGTATACTCATGATCAAAATCACTTGGTTTAAATTTCATACCAGTATTTTAGTTAACTTTAAAGTAAGATTTGCAAGGTTGGTCGATTTCTTTTCTCGAGAATATATATATATATATATATTATATATATAATATATATATTATATATATATAGTTTATATTATATATATATATTAATATATATATTATATATTTGAAGGAATATATTATTATATATTATACTATATAAGTAAATATAATATATATATTATATATTATTTATATATAGATTATTATATATATTATAATAACTATAGTTATAATTATATATATGTAAATATATATTATATAGGACTAATAATATAGGTATATGATATGATATATAGAATATATATAATATTATAATATATATTATAAATTATATATATATATATATATATATATATATATATTTATTATATTATTTATATATATTATAATATATATATTATATAATATTATTAATATATATATATATTATATTATTATATATATATAATATTATATATATATATTATATATAATTTATATTATATATATATATATATATTATATATATATAGATATAATAGATATTATATATATATATATATATAAATATATATATGATTATATATAATATATATTTAATTATATATGTAATATATATATATAATATATATAATATATATATTATATATAATATATAATATAATATAATATATTATATATATATATATATTAGGCCCTTATGTTTAACAACTCCGTCAGTTTTGATTTTTTTTTTTTTTCTTTTTTAACATATGCTAGTATATGATACTAACAATGAGTTTTCAGTGGTGACGGACATGATTTTCAAAAAGTTCGAAATATTATTAAATAATTATTTAAAATCAATTTATATCATATGATAAAAAATATAAGCTCGAAAGTGACGACACTTACAGAAAACCCATTATATATTGAATCAGCGTATTAAATCTTATTAAAAAATGGAAAAAAAAATAAAATAACAAATATTTTTTCATAAATGACATATATATCTCGAAAGGTACGACACTTACAGAAAAAACCATTAACATATTTGGAATAGCGTGTAAGCTTATTACAAAAATCTTATATAAAAAATATAAAAAAAAATAAATAAAAAGAAAATTTAGGGGGCTCGAGCCAACGGGAAAGGGGGGACGTTTTCCAATACCCTTAGGGGAGGGGAGGAGGAACCCCGCGAACCAAATACCAGAAAAGACGGGGTTACGGAGACCCCCTCCCCGGAGGGGGGGAAATAGTCCACCCTGTCGTTCCCCGGAGGCCGGAAGACCCCGACTCCTGCCTCTTTGCGGTTTACCCTTGGTATTCCTTTAGTTAAAAAAAAAAAAATTTAAAACTGACGGGAGTCGTAAAGCGTAACTAGTCTATATATTTTGAACAGGTGCGTCACCCCTTAAATTGGACTGTAGGAATCATATTACTAGAAATATAAAAAAACAAAAACCAAAAACTACGGAGTCGTAAAACATAACAGGTCCTTAAATATATATATTTATATATATTATATATATATATATATACTATTAATATATAAATATTTATATATATAATATATATATATATATATATATATATATATCTATAATATATTATATATTATATATGGGAGCTTTATAAAATCCGCGAGCCAAAAAAGATTAAGCTTCGTAAGTTTGTAAACTGGGAAATGCATTTAAGATTCTAAATATTTACGAAACAAAAAAAAGAGAAACTTTCTTTGAATTTTCACATATAATTTAAATTAATATGTAAGAAAAAAGTAAAAAAAATATTGATGTATATTTGTTTGAGCTTCACACTTCAGCTTATAAAAATGAGTAAGCTTTGGCAATTTATTTCAAAAAAAAACTGTTATTTAAGTAAGTTTGTAGAGTGAAATTTAGAGGCCATGTAACTGCTTCTTTTTTGTTTATGCTTTTTAATTAACGATACGCGTTAGCGTGGGTCTCCCGTCGCCCCCATGCAATAGCAGGATGCGCTTCGCGGGCATTTCTTAAAAACTAAGCAAAAAATAAAATAATGCTTTTGTTTCGTTACAAAAATGAGGAAGGCAGATCTAGGCGAAGGTAAATTCTGAGATAGGTATTACAAAGCATTCGATTACTAATTTTTATTGCCCGTGGTTTTAAATGACTAATATATATAATATATATATTTATTATATATATATACTTAATATAATATATATATATAATATATAATATATAATTATTAATATATATATATAATATATATATAATTATATATATATATTTATATATTATATATACTAATATATATATATAATATATTTATATATATTATTATATAGTATATATATTATATATATATATATATATATACTTATATTATATATATATATATATATATATATATATATATATAATATATATATATATATATATTAGTGATGGACATGAAATCCGCATCCGCTTTTGCGGAACATCGGCAACTGAATTGATACTGATCAATTTGAACTTGAAGGCCCACCGCCTCGGCATCGTCTCTTTTGAAAAAATAGGATGTTGCGGAATTTTTTCTACCCTGAGTTAGATTGTTTATTATTAATATTATTGTCATCTTTTACCTACTGGAGTTATGGGAATAATTGTAATTTTTGAATTTCGATTTCATGTTAGTTATATATATAATATATTATTATATATATATATTAATTATAATTACTATATAAGTAATATATATATAATATATATATATATATAGTATTATATATCTATATATAAATATATATATATATATAATATATTTATATATATATATATATTATATATATATTATATATATATATATAATATATAATTATACTAATAATTATTAATATATATATATATATATATATATATATATAGTATATAGTATATATATTGGTAGTAATATATATATATAATAGTATATATACTATATATATATATATATATATAATATACTATATTATATATATAATTAATATATATATATATATATATATATATATATATATATACAGATAAAACATGCACCGCTCACGGCAGAGCCCTATTCAGGGATATATATATTATATAAGTATATATATATATTATTATATATCATATATATAGATATATATATATATATTAATTTTTATATATATATATAATATTAATATATATAATAATACTAAATATACTATTAATAACCCGTATATATATATTATATATATTATATATATTATGATATATATACTCTTTCCTAGTGACGCACTCCCAATAATATATATATATTTATCAAAAATTATTATATATATATTATACTACATCTTACATCTTTAACATCCTTCCAGTCAGCTCCACGAGCTGTCAGTGGGCCAACCTCCGTTTCCATCCTGTTCTATCCTCACGATTCCCATCGCCATCAGCTTCAGATCCATGGCAGGCAGATCGTGTGTCTCCTTAGCATAATCTCCACTGTGTCTCTCTACCTTCCGTGATTTCCTCCGGCCTCACTCCCCCGGTCTCACCGTCCACCTCCTACTAAGCTCTCTCTCCTGCATCCTCTCCAGTGTCCCCACCATCTTAATCTGGTGCTACACTTGATTCCATCATGGCTACACCCACGCTCTCCCTCACTGTCTTATTTCTCACTCTGTCTCTCCTCGTCTTTCCAACACCATCCTCAACACATTCATCGCCGCTGTCTGGATTCTACTCTCCTCTCTCCCTGTCATGTTTCTCCGCAGTCAACATGAAGAGAAAGCCAGTCGCGTATTTTGAAGCACTAAAAGACTATGTTCCATAGAAATAAAGGATATTCTGCTCATAGACACATATACGAACGAACAAGATTTCCAATTATAATGAAACATAATTATATTATATATTATATATAAAATATATATATATAATATATATTGTATTATATATATATGTATAGTATATATATTTATATTATATATATATATATAAGATATAGATCTGTATGATATGATATGCCAAGTTTGGAATCGTACAAAAGTATCATAAAAGTACGATATCTAGCCCCATCATTTTATATTAAAAAAACATATTAAAAAAATATTAAAATATATATATAATATATTAATTTTATTTTATTATATATATATATATATAATATATAATATATTAACTTATATATATATAGTTAATATAATATATATATATATATATAAAATATATATTTTCTAATAATCATATATATATATTTATATATATATAATATAATATATATATATTTATATATATATATATAATAGGTATAGATATATATCTATACTCAACCTACTTATATATATAACATATTTATATACCAATATAGCCTATAAGAAGCTCTACCACCACCACAAACAATCCCAAGAACCCATTTTATGATCTGACTATCTATTAGACACTTAACCAGAAAACCACATTCCTATAACACTAATCCCAAAAAAACAACCTATCCTTACCGCTACGAAACCACACTAGACGCATCTTGGAGCCCTTGGACCCTCGAGGTCAGCTCCTACAGCATCCCAAGTCGATTATATCTCTTCAATTAATCTATATTCCGCAACATCCCGCACCTCAATTTGTCTCGAACAATTACCAAGACCAACTTGAATCCCATAATGCGAAATAATACTAATTTGAATTAATAGGAATCGACTCAAGGCATCAGACCAGTCTGGTACAGAAAATACCGCACAGATAACACCGACGATTCACATTCCGAAGAACTAGATACCCTTAAGTTCTATTAAGTGTGAACTTTGAGGTGTGTCTACTCTTACCACCCATCTTGACTCCTGTGTGCGTGTACTACCTGAGCATATTGGTAAACTGTATAAAAAAAAAAAAAAAAGAAAAAAAAATAAAATAAAAAAATTACAACAACCCCCAACCGAATTTCCGTCTCAGCAAACCAAACGCCCACTTCCCGCAACATACAACTCCTCTCCTTCTCTTCTTTACAACAATCATGAACACGGAAATAAGATTCCTAGACGAACCACGTCCCAATAGTTTCATTCACTATACAACTGAAGAGAGATAATAAAGCCCAAATATAACATCATTATTTAACAAACACTACAAGGGGTAACTGGCAAAATTCACCCAAAATTGGAAACCCACCTACTCAACCAGAAATCAAACAGCTTCCACTCTTAATAGGCACAAATAATCTCACCAAAATAATTACATAATCACATCAGCCTTAAAACATACATTCAAAGGACCATCGAAAAAAACACTACACCTTCTAATATACTACCTGAAAATTCGGAACCTGATACAAGACAAAGAAAATAAACTTCTGCAGCAAAATTTAAGATCTGACTTTCCAAAGCTGAACTCTTTGAACCACACAAATCTCCAATTCATCCCCCTTATTAAAGACAGAGAAAATTCAAAATACACCTTACCACAACATGGGAAGGTCTGAGAGGAACAACATGGCAATATAAAACGTTTCTTAATTCCAAACATACCACCCCACCCAACAAAGCTGCGAGTCTCAATTACGGTGCACAAAGATCTATTTGGTGCTCCAAAACAACAGTGCATATCTTGCACAACGACTATTGCCAAAATATCCAAAAAAATACACAAACCCAACTAGCAGAAGATAATACGCATACTCCAAAAAAAACAATTTGAAATCAGTTCCCCACCTTCATTACTTACACAAAGAATCACTCCCCTTCATCCAAATAAAAATTCAAGGCTCTGGCCCCGATACAACCAATTCACTCAAACTCCCACAGCAGTTCCAAGATAGCCAACCGCTCTTTCAGTAGATGCAAAATCTTCAATAAATCTGGAACACTTAAACCTATACGGCTTTCAACTTTGAAAACATCACTGCTGGTACATAAATTTCCATTTAAAATTCCGAAAAATCCCAAAATCCCTTCTTCTACGACCATAATCTCTCCTTTTCCTCCTCTGTCTTGTGTAAAAACTAATGGGAGAAGATAATGCTCACCAAAATCCAACCCCCTCTTTCCACTCTCCAATTACCAAGTGTATCCAAAAAGCCCACCCACTTCAAAGCTCTTAACAAATATCAACAAAAAACATCATAACGAATAAACAAAACCCATCCCATAGAAAAAACCAAATGTCCATATCTATCGACATTAGTGAGCTTTTCGACACCGCCACATTTATCATGCCCTTAGAAACATAGCTAGAATTAAAATCCTAACTCTCCTGCTAAACAATTACAAAAAAATGCCATCTAAATTTCTGTCCGGCGCACTGCCCCATGATCCAGCAAGACAACCCAAATCTCAAAAAAATGTAAAACTGAAGAAACGGGGCGGAGGGGGAGATCCCAGGGAGCTATCTTTTCCGTTATGCTTGGTTTAACCTATTACAGTGAATCGATTCCAACCTCCCAACCAAGAACTAATAATTACTATTGCAGAGAGTATAACCATTTAACCATATCCCAACCCCTTTAGTAACCCATAGTAACATAATCATTCATACGGTATAGGACACCCTAAATTGTTTTGTTGATAGTACTTTTGGCTTGTCTTCCCAAAACCAAAAATCCTTCAGAAATGATCCGGTGAATTTCTAAAGATTACCCGTGGACAGAGCCAATCGACTCTCGTTTCATTTCGATTACACCCCGCATAGCTTATACCTAAATAACCGCCGATTGTATTACCTCCAACAAAGCAAGAATCTTAATACATAGAGTAATATCTTCCGGTACCTTCCTACTTCCTATCACACCACCTCGTTCGTATCGCTTTACAACCTCACCAAATTTTTCAAAGAAATCATTCCTGATAATTAAAGAGGGCTATATATAAACCGAGTACCAACCATACGAGAACTTTGGTTTCTGTGCGAACGCTCTAATTCTCCAAGTTCAAATGACTATGATTGTTTACCAAGCACTAATTGATCTAATACATATCCTTATCGGCTGACACTCTGCATTGAGAGGAGAATGGGACGAATGTTCATCTCTAAGGATACTTGGACATATTTATTTTACAGACAGTCGCGGATCCCAATATGTGTTGGTCCGTTTTCCCTCAAAACTCAGTTGTTCTTACCAATTTAGTAGAGCATAATTTCCACCCATACTCATGGAATTACCCATATACATTCACGACTGTTTCGACTCCGTAATCACCGGGTTGTTCTGTTTTGTCATAATAACACACAAGTATCCTCATTGCCTACGCATTTATCCCCAGGAAGGGACAGTGAACCAAAATAAAAATCGGTCATGCTACTCGCTCTTTCCCTAGACCTAGTTCCTACGAACTGTTATTTTTATAAGGAGTCAACCACAAAAGATCTTAATAATGACTCCAAAGCTCCGTGCCTACCCAAATCCCCACCCAATAATCCATCATACACACAAATGAACACCATCTGTTCATTCGTTTTATTCCAATTTATCTCCTCCAGGTGCTTTCTCCTTGCTCTCTTCTAACCTAACCGGTTGTGCAAACGCCTATTTTGAAGTTTCAATCTGCCATCTCCTGCATATACTTAACTAACAGTACGTTCCTAGCTCAAAACGCTAAAGCTTATTATTCATGCACACTTTATCCAGAAAAACCCAATAATCGCCCTCTCCCGAATCCACCTTTGCTAACTATTAGTCTCGCTGCACCCTAGTTTGTAAATGGATATTATAGAGGGAGAGAAACAATGAACCTCATTTCCCAAGTTTCATACCGATATCCAAATATTCACGTGCTCTAGATTGAGATTAGGCCCGGGGCATCACCCAGGGTCCTTCATGAGAACCCAGACACCAAGACTGCTCCGGACCTGATGCCTACATTAGAGGCTTGGAAACGGAGTCTAATTATTCGTTACAAACCTGACCCCTGATCGCCTGAATTGGTCCCGCGTGCTTATTTGATCACCCCTCTATGATCAAGCACACCTCCTATTCATCTGACCCCTCTTATCAACACTTAGGGCAAGTTAGGCCCCAATAATCCCAATGCCTCATATTAGGATCGCGGCAGAAATTATTGAGACCAACAGATGTCCGGGGCACTAGCTTTTCAATGGGCTAAGGCTTTGCTAAAGGACCGCGGGGCAGGACAACTACAGGGCCCAAAAAAAGAATAACAAAAAAATAAACTATATATATATATATATAATATAATAGGTCACTTTTTAAGCTTTAATAGTTTTATTACTAATCATTGTGGTATAGTATATATATATATATAATATATATATATATATATAATAATTGGTTTTAAACTTTTGAGGTTCCTTACGTTAAAATAATATCATTTTATTATTATATATATATATATATATATAAAATTATATATATATATGATATATATAATTATATATATAATATTATATTATATATACTTATAATATTATATTATTATAATATATATATATATATATATAGATATATATATGTATTATATATATATATTATATAAATATATTATTATATAATAGTATATTATATAATATATTAGTTATTGTCCATTTCTTTATCCAGTTACATGAATAATTACTTTAACTTGCCTAAATGACTTTACGTTAGATTTTATATAATTTTTGTAAACGTATGAATAGTACATAACTATTTACACTATACTGTGATATAAAATTAAAAAATAAGGATATTACTAATATATAATACAAAAAAAATACATAATTAATATTTACAAATATATTATTTAATAGTGAAAATGAAAAATAATAGTGTTATGAAAAATGTATATTATTAGAGTACATAATTAAAACAAATTGTATGAAAAATAATTTTAAAGAATAAAAAAATAATTATTGACTCAGTATACTATAATCATATGTATTTACAGTAAGTTTGAGGTATTGCCGGTAATGGCAGATTTTTTTTAAATAACATTACAAGATTATGTAAATGATTGTTACTTATACATTAAATATTAGGCTTTCTTAATTTATTGATTAGTTTAAGAGTACTACACTTGCATAGTGTATTTTATCTTGATAGATTTCTTAATGTACTCTACTACTGAACTATGCTCTTTCAGGTAGTTTAAAAGGTTCGGCGGACTAAAAGTATTTGTTGTTTTAAAGATTCGACTTTTGGACGAAAATAAAACTTAATTTTTTTTTTTTAAATAGTCCCTTCATTTCAAGATGCGGGCCCTTGAGTTATCGAAAACTGTAAGTATGAGAGATATAAGTGATGGGTCCTTCCTCTATACCAAGTCCATTGTCATTCACGATATTTATCTCTTCTTGGCGACGTATTCCCAGGTGTTGTGATTCTCCATCCTCTTTTTTTTGGTGGTAGGAGGTCCCGCCGGGTTGTCCTGAAGATGGACATGGACCCCAAATAAAGAAGAGGTCCCAGTTTGGGCAATAGAGAATGAAGCAGCTATCATAGTACAAGTTATGCAGTGTAAAAGTGGAACCTTTTTATGGATTATAAGGTCAATTATTAATTTGGTTCCAGTACAATTCATCTTTAATATTCTCCATTATTTTCGTTTTTGATGTGATTCTATAATATCGCCTCATTATTTTTATAATATTATTATTATAATTTAATTAATAATATGTATAATAAATAAAAAAAACTTAATAAGAGAAATTACTATTTAATTTTATAATATACTTACTTATGAAAAATATAAAAATCTTTATAAATATATTTTTATATATACGAAAGGTATTAGATAATTATTGTTATAATATTTTATAATAAACTATAAATAAAAAAAAAAATTACTAAGGAACAATGTTTTAATTTTTATATTAAATAAATCACCTATATATTATATATATAGTTAAATTTATTATATAGTTACAGAAGTGATTCGAGAAGTCGTGCATCATAATTCACAAAGAATTGGTAAAGGCATATGTTCCCCTTGATTATAATGTGTAATAATTAACGCAGATAAGGGTCTATAATATAGCAACGCTTAGTATAAGGGTGCCAATGGTTATTTCTACCCGCCATGACACATTGTAAACCCCATTAGTGTAATTGGCTCTTTGTGTTATCTCCTAGTGAACGATTTAAATCACCTATTTAGTTTGCGTAGAGATCTTTTTTCGGACCCGGGTGAGGTCTGTTTTCCCAAAGGTGAACATGGCAACTAAGTAGAGTTTACTATTTCCCTTTGTTACCTTAGTTTTTTTGTTGGTCCTTGGATCGTTCGTGATACACGTGGTTTAAAAATGATTTTAGGTGAACAGATATTGTACTGTGGATTCCTCACAGTTGCAAGGCCCAGTACCCTAACTGGAAATGCCCACAAATTACTCGAATTTTTAGATCGCCCCGTGATTTCCTGTGCTGTGTGTATGCATATTTTGTTCTAGCTCCCCAAGGAAGAGGTTTCGAGGCCCAATTTCGTGTTAATTTAGAAGAACTTTATATTGAACAACTTACCCCTATATTTCTAGATCACCGAGGCTGGTTTGGCGTGAGGTTACGAAAAGTTGATGATTGAGCTTACTTCCATATTCAGGTAAAGCAAGCCTGCCAGTGAATGAAATCCCGTGTCCCGTATATATTTCAACACAAACATTTGATGTTAAAGATAATATATATAATCGGTGAAACCACAGGTTCTAAAAAATAAGACTCTCCCACCAGAATGAATATAAGAATCAATTTTAAATAACATTTGCGCGCATATCTAATATATACCACGTTTGTTTCAAGTAAGTGGAAAATGAGTAACCACCCAGTAATTACACCAAATAACAGAAGAAAAAAATAAGCTGGACTTAAAATGTGGCCTTAAATGCAAAAAAATGGGTATTTTCCGAATAATCCTCAAATCTGTTGTTATCAATTACTATGAAATAACCAATTATGCTCTAGAACCACGGTGTCGAATCTTACAAAAACAAAATGAGCAAGTTGTATTGTGCATTCTTAGTATACCTATTACTGTAAACAGACTAGTTACACAAAACAACAATAATTAGTGATTTTATCATTAACCCAAAAAAATTCACTTCCCTCTAACTTATAGGCTTTGTTAACATTTGTTGGAGTCTTTTTTGTTATCATTATGACAAGCTAAATACTGTACTTCTCTCGTAAGTGGGCATAAAAACAATTCTATTTAGTGCATCTTGGCGTATTTAGCTGCATTTCCCTGCAACCCAGTCAAACATACGAACCTACTCATCACGGACGTATTGGTATCGGGCATGGGTACGTTTTTAGTACCAGGAACTTTAATCACAATGCCCGAGTTTAACGTATCCAGGTATGTCATGCAACCAGGATCATACGTGTGCAATATTTAAAGATGGTGCCAGATAGGATACCCTAAATGTATAATAAATCCATAATAAATCAGACTCGGTAATACCATTTTTTATCGGTAAGAAGGGTATACCTGTTAGTACATTTGTGGGATTTCAAATAATAAAATGGCTGAGTAATATAGTAAGGTAGTTTGGTATGGCTTAGTTTTTGATTTAATACTTAATTAAGTTGTAGAGTAATATGCTGCTATTGACTTTATTAAATAAAGTTGCTCTTAAATAGATTGGTTGGCTCTCTATAATCATATAATTAAGCTGGAATATAAATTTTCCTTTTTATTTATAATTTTCTTGTTACTGGTATTATAATGAATAATTTAATATTTATAGTACTATTTTATATTAAGATGATTTTATTTACATAGATATATATAGATTTTATACTTCAATTGTCTTTTTTTTCATTACCATATATAGATCTTCCTATAAATATAAAAATAATTAATTTAACTAATATGATTTATTGTATACCTTTAATATATAATAGAGTATTTTCGAATCATTTAAGAAGTATTATAGTCAATATTTGCTAGTCATAAATAATTACTATAACTACTTCTTAAAATAGTTTAGTCTTTATCTTTATGTAGTTAAATTTAAAAAGCACTTCATTTTGATATTTAAAGTATTTTGTATTATGGTTGAAGATTTGCACTAAGTTTAATCTTCAAATAAATCTTTTCTGCCATTTATGTTGATTGAATAGAGAAATTGCAATTCTGTTACTTTATTAAGCTTATTTATCTTTCTCAATGAGTTAATACATATTTTTGGGGACCTTAAAAGGTTTTTTTTTAATTCTATATACCTATATATAAAGGTATATAATAAAGGGGAGTGCAGTGTTTGTTGCTCAATATTAGCTACGTAACTAGGTAATGTGTTAAATTTTGTAAGTTTCTGCAATTATTTGCTTACTTTTAAAATTAACGCTTCCTATATAATTATTTAAATCTTTTCAAATATTATATAATTCTATTATTTTACTTAATAATATTTGGGCTATTATCTATTTAGTCTTCTATCTTTTATATTCTATTAGTATATTTGCTATAAAAGCCCTACTATTTAATATTAGTTCATACCGCACCCTCTATATTACTGATTAGTTTTCCTATTATACTCAGCTATAGTTTATTATATTTTTTTCGTATTACAACATTCGCTAAGTAACTTCTTATTATTGCTTTTATATACGATATTCACGTGTTGCCGAAAACATATTCTCCATTTAAATATCTTATATAAATAATTTTATACATATACTATATTATAGAAGTGCTTAAATATATAAGAATAATTTTTCTTAAACCATTACAGTTTAGTCATAATGTCTAGCACTATAATTAGTTAGATTGAATTTTGCTATATTATTAATTCCTAATTATTCCATATATATATTTTTTATTATATTATTTATAATAATAATTATTATTATTATTAACATATAATATATTAATAATATAATAAAATATATATATTATATATATATATAGAACTAGATATATAATTATATATATATATATATACTATATATATATTAGATATATATTATATAATATTTATAATATAGTATTATATATATATATAATATATAATATTATATATTATTATTAATTATATAATTAATATTAATTACTAATATAGATATATTAATTATATATAATAATTAATATTAGATATTATTAATTATATATAATATTATATTAATATATTATATTTATAAATATATAATATATATATATTAATATATATAATATATATATATAATTATATAAATATATATATAATATATTAATATATTATATATAATAATCATATATATATATATTTATAGTTAATATATATATATATATAGTTATTATATATATTAGATATATATATATATATAATATATATTATATATATATATATATACCATTGTACATATATATATAAATATATATATATATATATATATACTATTATATATATATGGATTATGATATATAATAATATATATTTGGTGATACTTTTAGGGGAAGGATTACTATAGATACAAATATTAGTATATATATATATAGTAGTTATAACATAATTAATAGGATAAAGTTAGGTTTTCACTTTATTCTATTAGTATATACTTGATAGTTATAAATATATTATATACCCATAATAGGATAATTGTATTCTGTATATTCTTTATAATATATTATATAATATATATATATATTAATTTCCAAGTAGTTGTGTGTAGTAATTGTGTTTAAATATATTTAATAAAATATATATTATATATTTAATAAATACCATTTATTGTTAGTAGTTTTATAATCATCCTTACATATGTATTGTAGCAATTTATTTAGCTAAATTAATTATATATATATATATATAGTTAATATATACGTATATCATGTGACGTATAAATTATATAAGAATAGTATACTGTATACTAACGTATTATTTGTATATAGTTATATAGTGTATATTATATATATTTTATATTATATTAATTATTATAATTAAAATATAATTCTTAAATGGTTTTAATTAATAGTATTTTCATACTTTACGCATTTATGAAAAAAAAATATATATTTCTAAATTCAGTAAATTACGAGAAATTTTATATTATATTATATATATATATATTATATATATGATTTTATATATAGTTATTAATGTATTTACCATTCTCCCTAGTGGATAAGGGCTTACGCTGACCCCGTACAGTTCGACCCTGATCTTTCACTTTCGTTGTGGCCCCCGAAATCTTGATCCTATAAAGCCTCTAAGAAAATAACTTTTTATTTTCTCGGTCAATCATATGAATGGTTTCCGATGCTTAGTCCTTTAAGTTGTGATACACTCAGGGAGGGTTTTTACCCTTTCAACGTAAGTATAGATAACCCAACTTTGGCTTATAAAACTTGGGTTTTACTCAAAATCTTACTCCATGAAGGAGTTGCAGTGTTTCTTAGGCGCATTAAGATTAATACCAATTGTTGAAGTCCAGAGTGTACACTGCAAACAAAAATTAGAGCGAAGGCTGAGCTCTTTCGCTCCTATTGTATAATTATATATTATATTATTGAACATTGAATTGGGTTCCTTGTCCCAGTTTTAGTATCACATGATAGCGAAGGGTACTTCTTCACAATATTAATCCTCGTGTGGTCGCAATATCACTCCCTGCCCCAGAGAACACAAAAAGAAACCTGCAGCACGACAGAGTTTCAAAAATCTTCCACTCCTTTCCAGATTATGTAATTATAAATTTAATTGATAATTGTGGTATTTATTATAAGGATATAATATATAAATATACATATATATTATATATATATATATATATATATATATATATATATATAGTATATATATATATAATATATCATATAATATATATATTATATTATATTATATATAATGTGTGTTTTCTTTAGTGTGAGTTACTAAGGGTGTGATAATTAAAATATAAGGGTTAAATTATTATATATATTTTTATATATATAATATAATAATATATATATAAATATGTAATAATAATATATATTTATATAATATTATATAATTTGCAGAGTCTATAATGAATGAGTTTGGTTTGAATATGGTATTGCATGTGTCTGTCTGTCTGTATATAGTCCCATATGTAGCAGTGTCTCACATCCGGACATTATATGGGGTACAGTCTCCGTGAATTCCCCACATATCCTACATTTATCAGAGCCGTTTTTTAAACCATTTGGTTTTTAGGCACCAATACTGAGCTGTAATCAGAGTTCTCTCATCATTCTTGGTAATGGTGTTATATTGATTAAACCAGCCCATTCTAAAAGTAACAAAGAAGATAGAAGAGAAAGAAAAAACACAATGGTGTTAAACCAGTAAAAAAGAAAAGGAAAACATTGAATAAAAACAATAAAAATTAATTTAAAAAAGTGTTGAAACATTTGTGGGTACGGTGAGTGTGGTATTCAATAGGTGATTATTCATCTTTGTACACAAGAGCGATGGTTGATGTATGGCGGTTTGTGTTATTTTTTGTTTGATTATTTTTCTCAATATTTTTTTCGTAATTATCGAACAAAGATACCAGATTAGTGCGTGGGCAAAAAACTGATTAAACTATGGTGTGTATGTCTAGGAATAAGAAGGAGGCAAAAAATAAAAAAAAAAAAGTGTTAATTTTTCATGATTAGTTTTTGAATTTTTGTTTTGAGAGAATCATGTACCTATGTTAGATTAATGTTGAGATATGAATGATACTATAATATTATATATTAAGTACTGAATATATGTTAGAGTAGTATAGATATAGGTTAAATAGGTTTTAAATGAACTGTATTAGTAGGTTAAATAGGGTTAAATATAAATCATGTTATAGTTATTAATACTAGTATTGTAAATATACTATGTATAGGTCAAGTTTACGTATTAGGTATATTTATATAATAGATATATGTGTATAAGTTGTTATAGGTTGTATTGTTATTTAGTATATCACTACATTATTTCTATAGTGGTGCAGATATATCCAATTGTGCTAGTTATATAGTTGTAAAAAATTTTTAATGCTTTAAACTTAATGTAATGTTTTTGTTTTTTAAAATCACTAGATATTCTTGTTTCGAGCCTCTTGCTTTGGACGATTTCATTTGTCTACCTCCCAGTTGTTGCTCGTTAAACCCCCCTATCGAATTGCAGGGTAACGCATTAATATGTCTACATGGTTACAAAGAATTATGAGGGTTAATGTAGGGAAAAAACTCAATTTTTTATGGGATAATGAGAAGAAGAAAATGAATGGGCCCCAGAGAAAAAGCTAGGCATTCAACCAACCAATTGCTAGGACAGAAGGCGCAATGGATCTGGCTGTAAACTAAGTTTTGGGATTTAGTTTATTAGAAGAATGATGTTTGATTATTTAGGTGGAAAGGGTAAAAAAATGAGTGTGGTGAAATTGAAAAAACTATTTTGAGTCTATATTTAGTTAAAGACAGGAATCATGTACTTTCCTAAAATCTGCTGTACCTAGCTTACTTCAAGTTGAAATTCAGAACAAGATTATAGGCAAAATAGGTGATAAAAGATAAAGTGATTTCTAGGTTTGTCTGATTGACATTTAATTGTTCCTTAGGTTCAATGGTGGCCACCGTAGCTTATTGATGGGGTTTTGGGTAAATCCCATCCATGACGGCTACGGGTAGAGAATGTTTCCGGGTGAGGAGGTATGGAGAGGGGAAAAGTACACTCAGAAGGTCTCAGGTTCTTATTGCATATTATATTTTTTAACCCAAGATATGCAGACCACTGAGGTACTTCCAAAGGGATGAGTATTGTCAAAAGCTGATGTGTTGAATTTTCATTGGGGCTTGTGACAATAACAAAATGTTGAGGTTGTAGCAAAATTCGTCTCTTCCCTAAATTATTTACTAACATACAATGAAGGTTGTTACAGCGATCTTGGTTTATTTTAGATGAGATTCCCCTATCTTTTGTGTTTTTAGTCGTAGTTAGCTAATGATGTGACTCTCTTTCTGTGAAATCTAGAAAGGTACAGATCTCACTCAAAGAAAAAAAATAAGGTCTAGAGTGAAATAGAGGATACGTTGAACTTGTGTGCCCTATGTTAGTTACTTTTTACTGGTTGTGTTGAAGTGCATATTATAGTAATACTAAATAATAAGCAGTTTAACGTTGACGAGATTGTGGTCTAGATGCAGCAAGATTTCGCAAGATATCCAACTGCTTGAAATTGTTGAAGGAGTTTGTGTTCATGGTATTTAGATTCCTGTAAGTCGGGAGGAGTGGAGGGAAGGAGGATCGTGGAAAGTATATTGTTTGGCAAAAAACATTATGACAACTTTGTTGACCTTGTGCCACGTGACATTAGCTGACGAAATGATAAATTAATGAATCTGAGGAGTAGGTGGTTTTGATAGAGAGGGGAACTGAAGGGGAGGGGAAGAAGAGTCGATAGCTCTCCCATAAAGCAGGAGATGTGAGGAATTATACGTCTCAAAAGATTGTTTTTGTTGTTTGTGAATGGAATATTGAAAAATTCAATAAGTATAATGATTAATTTCATTCAAAAGTTTTCACTTTTAAACAATGGAGTTCCCATACTATCTCTCTCTTTCTCTCACTCTTACTCTCTCTCTCTTTCTTCATCATGCTCTCTCTCTCTCTCTCATCTCTCACCTCCCCAGTCGGACGTGGTCTCTTCTCTCTCTCTCTCTCTCTCTCTCTCTCTCAGGTCTTCTCTCTCTGCTCTCGCTCTCTACGGGTCTCTCATGCGTCATCTTCTGCTTACTCTGCTGTCGTCTCGTCGTCTCTGCGTGCATACTCTCATCGACTCTCCTCTTCGTACATCTTCTGCGTCCTCCTCTCTCTCTCTCTTCTCTCTCTCTCTTCTCTCTCTCTCTCTCTTAGCTCTCTCTCTCTCTATTCTGCTCTCTAAAATCCGTCTTCCTCTACATCATCTCTTCTCTCGATACTCGTTCTACTCTCAACTAAACATTACCTCCTTATACTCAATCGAGAATCAGAGTATCGCACAAACTGGAACAAGAGGGGTAATCCCGGTGACATCGATAGATGGGTTTGGTGTCTCTAATTTTACTGATTACTTGCCGTTCTATGCGGTTATGTACAAATACGTATCAAGCTGGTATACGTTATAAACCATAAACAAGTCTGTAAGAAAATTTTTTTCTTTAATTTATTTATTATTTATTTATATTTTTTTTTTATTTTTTTATTTTACTATTGATGGATTCTGAAACCCATTATTTATTTCGATAATTACTAAATCGTACAGACCTCTATAACAATATATAAGCACTACCATAACATTTGATTGTTATACGAATGTTTATTTAAACTCGTGAGCACTACGGCAGTTGGCCCAGGCACTCGGAGCCGGAAAAGCTAACTCTTACAGATTCCAATACCAAGTCTTATATATCTAGAGAAACTCAATTACCTGCAACCTCCCACCAAATTCACCTTCTTACAATCAGATATAATGTTTGGTAAGGGGTGGTGGGCTACTCTTTCGGGGAGAACCCAGTGACGTAACTTTTATATACACTGAGGTACCTCATCAGCTAACTACACATACCAGAATTTTAGTCTCGATACGATCAGTTCGGAGTCGTAAGGCAATGCAAGGCAATCGGTAGGTCAGGGTTTTCAAAAAACGGATGCCGGAGAAGCGGACCGCGGGCGGAATCCGAAGTTCGGCAGTGCGTAAAAAACGATCATATATATATATATACAGGGATCGTTTTCGACTCAGATTCGATTTTCCTATCGGACAATCGCGACATTCTTCGTACCAGAATAATATAAAATTGTAGTATTGTAAGCGCACTGCGCGCGCTCACGCCGCTGAACGTAATTCTTCTCTGCGAACGAGATACGTCATCACGCTCGATAGCCAAGCCTAACCTTTCGTATAGGGCTAACTCCAATCTCGGGTTTTGGAGAAAGCCAATAAAGAGGTTATAAACGCGGGCCAGCACGTAGCGGGCTACGCTCTTGGTGGGTGACCCCCCTCTAATATACATCCTACAGACTTGAAATTTACATCGGACATTCGAGCTTATTAATCCCTATTATAGACTATATCCAAGTTTAAAGGCAAATGGCTCTATTCCTTTCATATTGCGATAAAGGTAGTCCTCGCTCAAACATGTCCCCAAACTACTATTAATTAAATAGATATATAATAATATATATATATATATTATAATATATTATATATATATTATAATATATTATAATATTAATATATATATATATATTAATATAATATATATATATATATATATTATATATATAATATATAATAATATTATATATTAATATATATATACTATATATATATATTATTATAGGACAAGTCAACCTATTGACCTTTTGATCTAGAAGTAAATTTTTTAATTTTAACTTTATTATAAAAAAAAAACTACCATATAAAAATATTAATATATAGAAATCATAGGGAAATAATATTTTGAGGATAATTAAACGAAAATAAAATTAATTTACAATATATTCATGTGGTGACTTATGATGCGAGAGGAAATTGTTAGAACATTTTTATCCCAATGTATAGACTCATAACAGGGATGCCATTCGCTTGAGTTTTTTCTCAAGTCTTGAGTTGCATTTCATCATTTGAAGTACTTGAGATTTCGCCTTATAAATTATATACTATATATATATATATTATAATAATATTATAATATATTATATATATATATAATATATATATATATAATTAGATAATTATAATATATTATAATATAATATATATATATATTAATATAATTAATATATATATATAATTATTTTGTATTTAGGTATTAACACTGGCACAACTAATAGGGTCTCGAGCGAACGGGTAGGCAGAAGGGGGGCACGATTTCCATACCCCGTAGGGAGTGCGGAGGAACCCCGCGACACCCAAATACCAAAAGAGCCGTGGGGTTCGGTGACCCTCCCACCGGAGGGGGAGAATAAGTCCTACCCTGTTTCGTTACCCCGAAGGCCGATGAGACACCCGACTCCTTCCATCTTTTCGGTTTTCCCTTCCTTATGGTATTTAATTAGTTAAAAAAAAAAAATTAAAAGATAAAAATAGAAACTGACGGCAGTTCGTAAACACTGTAACAGGTCCTTAATATTATATTATTGATATACCATCAAATCCGTATATTATAATAAGAAAGTCTAATTATGGTCCATAAAGAACCCTGTACTATTATTTTTGGTCTAACGAGTACCGTTCAAAAGGTCCATAACTATGAACTTTCTCCCAAATAATATATATAATATATTATTTAATTATTAATATATATATATATAATATAATATAAAATATATATATATATATATATATATTATATATATAATATATAATATATATCTATATATATACTTATATATATATATATAATATTATATTTTCAGCGCGTGACGTCACGAATCTAAAAAAATATCAAAAAAAAAATCAAAAAAATATCAATAAAATCAAAATTGATTTTTCTATAAAAAAAATCAAAAATAATATCACCAACCCTGATAAAAAAAAATGTTTTTTTAATGTTTTAAGTTTTTCGAACCTACTATTTTATCTTCGAATATATTTAATATTTATCATTATATATATATATATTGAAATATCAATTATATAAAAAAATTACAAAATTGAGAAATTTTATCTCTGTTCATAATTATCATGTTGTACGTCACTCGAAAGTGATCATCTTTGCAAAAATTTTTTTTTAAAAACATTTATATATATGAATGTATATGTAATATTATCATATTTTTTTATATATATAGATATATTATATACAATATTATAAATAGATATATATATATAGAAATATATATAATATATAATTATAATATATATATTATATATATATATATATTAATATATATATATAGATATATATATATATATATTATATATATTATATTATATAAATATATATAGTATATATAATATATATATATATATATTAATATATATATTAAATATAATATATAATATAATATAATAGTATATTATAGATTATATATTAATATATATATATATATATATAAATATAATTATATAATAATATAATATAATATTAATTATATATATATAAATGATAACTATTATATCTATAAAATATATCTCTATATATATTCCTTTAATAGGCTTTAGGTTAACATTTTAGTAGTTAAAGAAATATCAACTGAAGATGTATTAGTTGTGAGTTGTTGCAACGCATGGTAAATATATTACTAATATTAAAATAGTTTTTGTATTATATATTGTTATTATTAGTAGCAATTATAAACTATATAGATTTATTTAAAATTTATAAGTCACTAAATTTTCTCGTTTGCCGTGATAGATCGTCAGTCTGTATTCGTGTCTTTATGAGTATGAAACGCACCTTTGATTTATCTGATATCATATAACTATATCTAATTTGTGCTTTAATATTAATATATATTTTTAAAGCCTTCAAAAGTCAATTATTATCGAATTAGCCGATATGCTGAAATATTTACTAAAACTTTGTATATTTTTTAAGTGATGTGTAAATTTATATATATCCTTTAATTTATAATTTAGTAATAATATTATACGTAATATATACTAAAATATAATATATATAATAATATAATTATTAATGATATTAATATATTAAGTATATTATTATATAGTTCCAAGAATTTATGTGCAATCTAATTTAATGTATTCATTTATATTTTTATATTTATTGTTTATGGTATTTGGTGATATTTATTATTATACTCTATAATATCTTGTTGTTTTTGGTTGTTGTGGTGATGTGTTATTTAGTTTATGTTGAGATGTTATTATATAGATTATATTATTGTGTATATTATTAAAAACTATATATTTACTATATATATTATAATATATATTATATTATATAATATTAGTATTTGATAATCGATGAGTAGTAGTGATAGTGTGTGTAGGTATTATGTTAGTGTGGTTTGTGTTTGAGTTGTTGTGTGAGTTGGTAGGGTATGTTGAGATTAGGATTGGGTAGTGGTAATGCGTTGGGGTTTGATGTTTTATATATATATTTATTTGTATTATTATATTGTTATTATTTATACTATGTGTGATTGAAGGTGATTTGTGTATGGATGTGTGTTTGAGTTGAGTATTGGGTATATGGGAGTGAGGTGTTGGTTGTGTTAATTTATTTTGTTTATATATATATTTTTTTTTATACATTTATAGTATATATGTAGAGGTGTGTATGTCGAGTGTATGTTAAAATGTTATCCAGATGAGTAAAAAAAGGTATATATTTACTTACTCCGTTAACTATCACGGAAAATAAAGTAGTTTCTCGTTATCGTTAATTCCGTTCGTGATGGAAGGAGAGAGCGATCGTTAGTGTACTAAGGCTCCGTTGTAGTCCCCTGTGATGCTCTCCTTACTTTTTAGCTTTTTCGAACTGATATGGACTATTAATTACGTACCTGTAAGGTATTTATTGTTTGTGATATTAAATTTTCAACACTATCATATTATATTAAAAAAATCTACCCTCTTGTAAAATCCATAGCTCACTCAAGGACTTAGTTCCTTTACATCCACCAACGAAATAAATTGCACCAGCAAACCTTCCTTCCATTCACAAACTTTATCCAACCTGAACTGCAGACCGCATCATCTTTTCCCTTTCATCCAAAACATATATCCTTTAAATATTAAAACTCAGACACTTATTTTCCCATCTCTGTCTTATCCAGGTCTGAAATCGTATGGTGAATCGTCATCTGACCGTGAGTCGACTGTCGCTAGTCTGGCGTACAGACGGCTAGTAGCTGTCGCTACGTCGCTGTAGGTCGCTATGCTGCTTACCTTAATATGGAGCGATGCGTCGAGTGTGATCTTGTTTCCTTCCAATATCATTCTTTACCAATTCTCTCTAAACTCTCTCAATATTCGGTTATGTAGCCGACGAGAGTAGATCTGCGAAAGTTCTGATGCCTGGCGAGAATGTATGTAGGGATAATCAGCCCTGCCACTCTCTTTCCATTTTATTCTCCAATCACAATCTACATTACAATCTCCCAATCCACCAATTCTTATTCTTTCATAATCCACATCCATATAATACACAATATATATTGAAGAAGACATAACACATCCTGACCTCACTCCGCTAATTAATATTAAACCAATAACTCACTTTCGACTCCGATTATTCTTACACACGCTTCCATTCATCGTCATACTTACTCTTGATTCCATCTAGAACTCTATCTCATCCATATACTGCTCTTATTTATTTATTCTTATTATATGTATCTCTTTATTAATTAGTCTCTACTCTATATCTCTATATATAGCCTGTTTGCCTTATATCTCAAAAAATCTCTATTAATGATATAATTCTCTCCCTGTCTCATAAATTGTTTTTCGATAGTTATATATATTTTTGTGGATGCTCTATGCACATCCTCTACCACTTTCTTAAACTCACCTTGTTCTTCACATGATTCGTCTAATCAGCCACTCAAAAGGTTCGTATTCTCTCGACACAAATACCATGTCATAATTTTCCCTACTACACTTAAAAACATAATCCCACTATAATTCTACATTACCCTTAATCTCCCGAAATCCTTATAATATATAAGGGTTACTATTTCTGCTCTCCTTGCTAATTCATCTATGTATCTATATATCTCTCTCTATATAATATCTGCTTCTTTTGGTTACCAACTTTCCTATGATATTTCGTCAATCTATATATCTCTATCCATTTTCGTCTCCTCTCTCCCTTTTGTGTACTATGTCTATTATATCATTGTATGTGTTAGTTCTATATTTCTTCTTTTATATACCTGCAGACTTTACCAACTTAAACTTTTCGCAGCCTACCCATACTACCTCCCATTTAACTAATGTACCTCTCATCGTCCAAATACCTTATTCTTACTTCGTGTGCACAACATACAATTTAACCCAAACACACAATTTCATCATGTATCACCTCTCATTACTGCCAATGTTATCTATATTAGGTTCCCAAGCCCATCAACTCATCCACATTCAATTCATCATTACGTAAAGCACCATCCCTATTTCATTATTCTAAGCAGATTCCCCTTTTATTGCTTTATATATAATATTAGCTAATATACTTTGTATATATATAGTATATATATATGTATATTAATATTAATACTATATAATATATGTATTTTATTATATATATATATATATATAAATATATATATATAGATATTATATATAATATATAATATATAATATATATATTATTAAAGGATTTTAGCTTGACGGGTATGGTTCAATTGGTCTACAACACCTTCAATTTGAAAGATCGAACAAAAAGTAAACGGACTAAAAAGTTAACGGAATGTAAAAAAATAACTAACTTACGCGGTGCGTAGCAATACAAATATGAAATTATATATCTTGATCTCCCTTATCTTCTCGTGTTATTCAAAAAACTTAAGTTCCTTAAGTAAACGGAGTAACGTGAGTACGGATCTGCCCACGCTTTTCTTGTATATGATAATAAGATTATACCTTATAATGATAATATATTTAAATATAAAACCAATAAAAATCCTCGATAGTAAATATTATCTCTACTATAATAATATATTATATTATATATTATAATATATATATATATAGTGATAAGTGGTAATTAACTCATAGTTTAATATATATTAATATGAGATATGAGTATAGTTCATATATTAATATAGTATATATAATACAATATATGTTACTATATATATATAAAATATAATAATAGTATATATAATAGTATTTAAATAATAAAATCAATATTTGTTATATTTATTATAATATATATTATAAATATTAAGTA
>JABUQX010049571.1:30000-33294 GCA_015478945.1 Trachelipus rathkii | reverse complement strand
TTAAATTTGTTGTTTTTCGATATGCTGTTTCACTTTTGTCGTTCGTCTCAATTTAAATAAATCAATTCTAAAAACACCATGATTCAGATCTTTATCTCTCGAAGGCAAATCATGTGCCAAAACCATTATACTTAAAATGATCATTTAGCGATTCTTTATTTTCTTTGAAAGAACGTATGTGTGCAGATACCATCATGGCATTTACAGCCTACAGACATATTTTCCATTAAGAATTTTGCTACTACGACTGCTACTTTATGCCACTAGGATGAGAATTTTTTTTTAATTTATTTATTTTTTATGACGAACGAGTACAAATGGCTGTGTTGTAGTTGGTGGAAAAAGTACACCGTGTCTGTGTACCAAAGCCCGTGTGTGCCCGTAAAAGCTCGTGTGCCGTTTAGTCTGGGTTTGAATACACAAGTGTTTGCACAAACAGACTGTATTTAATCAAAGTCAGAAATCTAATAGAAGGAATGGCACCATACTAACCACAGAGCCATGGGTTGCTAAGTTTGTCCGCCTCAGATTATAGAATATTAATTTCCTTTTATTTTCAATTTTTATTAAAAAAAAATCTTTTTTGAAAAGCTAAGTAGTAGTAGCAGTAATGGTAGTAGTAGTAGACATTCATTTTGTTTCTAGACATGTAAAATTTTAAATTTAAAGGAGTTAAAGGAGAGTGAGGAGTATTTTCCTTTCTAATCATTTACATTACTTAAACATACTCAAATTATTTGCTTAAATGATTTCAAAAATCTCTTCCATTTACAAATTTAGGGGGCAGTTTACAGTTACCCCTCTGCCCCCCTCTGTCTACGCCCATGTTTGCAAGGGCTATCCATAAATTACGTAACTCTGGAGGAGGGGAAATGGAGAGGAATTTTTAATAGTGTTATGAAGAGCTAAAAGAGGGATGGGTCTATTTTTGATGTTACGTAACTCTTTTTAAAGTGTAAAATATTTTTAAAAGCCTTATATAAGAACATAAAAAATATTATCAACAATTGTTCAAAAATTGAATTGTTTCTGCAATTTTGCGATAAGTTGAACTAAAATGTCTTGAAAATACTTTCTTTCTTTTTTTAACTTTTTGAAATTAAAATGGTGAAGGTGATAGTGAGCTGCGTTACGTAATTTGCAATGTTTCAACTTGTGTTACTATACTACAAGGAAGGAGGAAGTTGAAAAATACTAAATTTGTGTTACGTAATGGTGAAACAGTCCCTGTAAAGGAAGGAGGGAGATTTTCTTTGAGCTGAATTGAATATTTTATCAAAATTCAGGCAAGGTAATATTTCTGGTAAAATTGCGACTGTTATAGTAAATTTGCAGAGTCGATGAAATAATTATAAATTTCAGTTATTAATAAACTTATATTAAGCTCTTAAAAATTATTTTATAATCATAGTTTCTTAATACCACACAAAAATCATTAACATAAGATGAATATTAATAATGTACTTCTTAACAGGAATTTCAAAATTTACAAGTCGACTATTACCCAAAACTGGGTTAGAGAAAATTTTGTACAAAATAGACGGTGAAGTTTGAAATAATATCTACAAAAAAAAAGTGTTGTACTTAGCATCATCACACTGGAACGATTAAAATAATTTCCTACTCCATTAGAATTTTATAATTCATTTTTATTTATTTAAAAATATTCAAAATTATTAGTAGTGTACAGAAATTAGCATATTTCACACCATTAAAATAAAAATGGAGAAAGTTTTAAGAAATGGATGACATGTATACTTTGTAATATTTCAAATTAATAATTATACGTTCGCGCAAAGGTTCTTGATTCGCCGAGTAACTGATTTCCTCACTCGATCTTCGTCACCAGTCGCAGTCAATCTGCCACTTTTACCAATTGCAAACCTCTCAGGAGAATTTATCGCACATTGTGTTTGCGAAAACGCTTGCTATTATTTTGCAAGAATAGTATTTAATTCGAAATAACTGGAGAGGAAACACTTTATTTTATTTATTACCTTTTTGAATGACTTCTTACCTTCATCTAAACATCACACATCTACCACTACCCCTATGCACACACACGTTTTTACCAAATAGTGTATTATTTTACTATTTAAAAGTTTTTACTATTATTTACAGCTAATGTTTTTACTAATAAACTTTGAAATAGCTTTGTTTGGCATATTTATACTGCATATTTAAATAACTGGTTTAATTAATTAATGGTGCAGTCATGCATGCAGCTTGGAACTATATCGAGTTCTTAAATATCTTTAAAAAGATTATATCCAAATCTATACATTTAGCATTAAGAATGATGTCAATGCTTGGATCAAATTACGTTAATAATTTTTTTCCCTACTCATCATTAACAGACAATAATAAAAAAAAAAACATAACTATTTAAAAAAAAATAATAACCATTTAAAACCAGTTATTTATACAGTACAATCATGGGAAAACTATTCTTAAGAATATTCTTAAGGATTCTTAAGAATAATAAAAAATAATGTAAACTAAGACCGTTTTCGTTTATGTCGTTTATGCTTACTCTCGATAAGAAATGCTTACTCAGTTTTAGAACGAATATCGTGCATAAACGACCGCGATTTCTCATAAACGTTTCGTGAGCACAAATGCAAAAACGAAAACGGCTTTATTAAAATAATATATTATTTAAAAAAAAATAAAAAATATTGCTAATGTTCGTTTAAAAAAAAAACTTTAAAAATGACGTAGTTTTATTTTATATATATATATATATATATATATATATTTTATAAAAAGATACACATATATATATATATATATATATATATATATATATATATATATATATATATATATATATATATATATATATATATATATATATATATATATATATATATATATATATATATATATATATATATATATATATATATATATATATATATATATATATATATTTTATTTATTTATTTATTTATACTAAGCACCGTGTCCCGCATAATTGCAGGGTGGTGTCAATCGCATAATACATATGTAATAATGCGATTGTTCATGGGAAGTATTGTCAGAAGGAGGTTCCCAGCCCCAAGAGCCATGCGAAGATAATCTTTACATATTGACCAACTGCGTCGAAACTTCTCCTTAACTATAGAGCAGAAATCACTTATAGCGCAGCTTCTTTATTTGTAATTCCAAATTGTGTTTTTTTATTCATTTTTGTTAAAAGACCTGATGATAAAATTTTTTTTGCTCCTCACCTAAATTATTTCAGATACCATTTTATATATCTACTTAAAATTAATAATTTGAAAAGAACTG